>JAUZND010064650.1:0-17742 GCA_034780555.1 Coelogynopora nodosa | reverse complement strand
GCAAACCTTATTCTATCTTTTTCAATTAATATTTTGTTTAAATACACTGATTTTAATTTATGACCTAAGTGCTTACTAAAGTTATAAATTTATTCTAAATGTTGGTGCAGAATACAATTGATTTTTTAATTTATATTTTATTGAATTTTTTATAAAATTTATACCAAAAAAATAAATGTTTGTCATTTATACTACTACTAAGCCTATGGCTAGGGATCAGGGTAATAACCAAAGTTGTCTAAACTAGTGTCAGCTGGTTATTTGTATTTCCTGAACTAGCCAGAAAACCTGAACTAGCTGGAACTTTTTTATTAATAAAGATAAACTCCAAACCATCTGGAATATTAAAGATATCATGTTCATGATCATCTATGCAAATATCCACCATAAATATCTTTTTAAACCAGAAAAATCATTAGTTATATACCTATTTCTATTAAAAGTTACCATTTTAAAAACCTGAACTAGCTGAAACTTTTTTATTACTTAAATCTTTAAAAAAAATCTATTGTTTGATTTTTTGCATAGATGATCGTGAACATGATATCTTTAATATTCCAGGTGGTTCAGAGTTTATCCTCAGTAATAAAAAAGTTCCACCTAGTTTAAGTTTTTAAAATGGTATTTTTCAATAGAAATATGTATTTAACTAATGATTTCTCTGGTTTAAAAAGATATATATGGTTGATAATTTGCATAGATGATCGTGAACATGATATCTTAAACATACCAGGTGGTTCAGAGTTTATCTTCATTAATAAAAAAGTTCCAGCTAGTTCAGGTTTTCTGGCTAGTTAGGGAAAGTCAGCTGATGCTAAAGGCATAAGTGAGTGGTTCTATTGATCAAAGAATGACATTAAAAAATAACATTAAATTAAATGACATATGTCACATGATGCTAAACTAAAGCCAAAGGGGAGTGAATGGGTATTTCTGAGTTAGCATCTGCTGATGCTAGTTTATACTACTTTGGTTATTACCATGACCTCCTATATCCCAAAATCTATTATATGAATTTAACTTATTTTACAATATAATTAATTGAAATAATTAAGCATGTACTACACATAAACTAATCTAGAAATGTATAATTTTCAGCTATTTTTTATAAAATTATATGTACAACCCCGGCTGCTTCTAATGCCCCTATGTCAAAATTTTAGTTATTTTTTATTTAATTGTTTATGGCATTAACTAAATCACTTCCTATGCTTCCAATTGAGCAAGCCAGTTGAGCCAAGACATTCAGCAATCTGCACTCAGCTAAATCAGTAAATTTTAGCCTTCTCATTCAAGGTAGTAGTTAGAATATGATGAATGATGCAATTACACCAGTGGTTACAAAAACACAGTGTGTTGCCTCATTGTGTGTTGAGCAGTGATAGCATGCTACATAATGTTTAGATTGCTCTGCAAGCTTGGCATAATCATACTGTAACCCTTTGGATAGCCAAGTGATTGCATCATAGTTTTCCTACCACTATTCAGCACATGCAGCATGCTAATTGGCCAATGAGACCCAAGATGTGAACTACTGCACATGAGTAAGGCTTAATTTCACATGGGAGATGAATTAAAGCAATAATTTGAGCTCTAACTGTCATTTTTCATCATGCCTCGACTCACCCATGATCAAAGAATCCAAATTACTATACTGTTCAACCAAGGAGGTCACACAGCTCTTCAACTGGCAGCACAGTTCAACTGCAATTAAAGAACAGTCAATCTTCTTCTGAAAAAGGAGTGTGCTACCAACTCCGTTGAAGACCGACCTAGAGTTGCACATTGCCCTGTGTCCTTGCAGTGTCACAACAGGCTCCTGGTGCAACTTTCATCAAACAGCCCCCACCTCATGGCTTGTCAACTCAGGCAATGATGGCAGACAGAACACAATGTTGAAGTCTCCCTCATGACAGTGAAGTGCAGACTCCGAAAGGCTAGTCTGTATGGATGTGTGGCAATCAAGAAGTCCTTGTTGACAGTTCAACATCATCAGAGAAGACTGCAGTGGGCAAGAGAGCATCAGTATTGGACAATGGAGGAGTGGGAAAGGGTCATCTTCTCTGATGAGTCTGCCATCCATTATGTCGCTGGCCAGCAGCAGCAATATGTATGACACAGAGGAGGCACAGGCCTTCAATGCCAGCATATCAGACCCACAGTGCATTCATGTAGTGGCAAACTCCAGATTTGGGGTGCTTTCACCCTCAATGGTCTAGGTCCAATCACCAGAATCACTGGAAACCTCAATGCAGCTGGCTATCAGCAGATCCTCCAGGAGCATCTGGTTTCTCTTGACCTGCCAGGACACAATCAGAGGTTTCAGCAGGACAATGCAAGTTGTCACAGTGCTCGCACAACCCAGCGATTCCTCAAAATCAATGGAATTGAGGTTCTGCCCCCTGGCCCCCACAGTCTCAAGACCTCAACCCTATTGAGAATCTGTGGGGCTATCTCCAACACTGTCTGGATCGTCTGGAGGTGCACACAATGGCAGAGCTGTGGGCCAAAACACAGCATGAATGGCAACAGATCCCAGCTCAAGTGATAACAAACCTAATCAAATCGATGCCACATCATATTCAGATGGTTATTGCCACCAGGGGAAGGCTCTATTTGTTATTGAAGAATCTCCCATTTTCCCCATTCATTTCCCTTCTTCCCCAGAGAATGCATTATCAGTCTTTTTCAGGACCACCACTCATTGATTGATGATCAACACCTTTTAGTGTGTTTACTAAAAAAATATTAGGGTGTTTACTAAAAAAATTAGATGATTTTAATAAAGTATGGAGATGTATTAGGACAAATATTGAAAAATATTCTTTTTTTTACATAGGGGCGTTAGAAGTGGGCACTGTATCGTATACCTATATATATATGTATGCTGTAGTGTTGTATTTTAAAACGGTCGCATTTTTTGTATGTTGTATTTATTGTTACATTATATAATTTTTATGATTAGATTGTTAGTTATAATTTATATGCATATTTTCTTAATTTTTTCAGTAGTAGAGGATGGGTACCTCTGGCGCTTTTGGTTACGTGCCCCCCCCTCCCGCCGTGTTAGTTCAGTAGAACTGTTAAGAAGAATAACGGAGAGGGTAGATTTTGGGATAGCACGAGTAAGCAGTTTGTTTTTGGTTTAGCGAGCAATGTTGTAACATCATCTAATCCCTTATTCCGGAGTTCCTGGTTTGTAATGAATTCAGGATTGTCAACGTGCAGAGCTCTATGATTTTGGTTGAGCCGCATGGATCCCGTTGCAGACAAAGCAATTGCCTCGAGATCATAGAGTAGTACGGCTCTACTGTCGCTCCTTTAAGACCCGTCATCATAGCACTCAAATTATTATAAAATTGGAATTCATATGAATGATTTGTTTCTTGTAACAAATGTTTTTTTTATAAAAATAATGAAAAAATTTACCTGTATATATTATTTGTGTTATTGACTATATTAAAAGGCCAGTGAAGAATGTAATTTTATGAATGTTTACAAAACAGTAATTTGTTCTACTATCAAAAGCTTTAGCCTAAAAATAAATGGATATTGCTTATAATATTTTTTTTTGATAAACGAAGTTTGAAATAATTACTTGCAATAGTTTTATTGAACTACATCATTCTTAATGAGTATTGCTAAAGTAACACTATGCTTTATCGTCTATTGATTCTAAAAACAGCCGGCTAATTACCAATGCTTTATAGAGTATGTAACATATACATACATGCTATGTATGGAGCACCGACTGCAACAGTATATTCATTACTTTCTTAAATAAGTGTAATTAGATATGTATGGCAGACAAATTCTATCAATGGTGAGAAAATATATTTCCCAATCTAACACATTATAGGCCTATGACAACGACGTGTGTACAAACCGACTCAAAACGAAAGAGACAGTTGTTTATCTGGACGCCGATGTATTACAGCCTGATACAGTCAACTGATGAAGTTGAAGCTGGTGAGTATGTGAGCAGTACCGATGACGAAAGTAATGACAGCAGTGAGAGTCTTCGTGACGAAATCTAACCTGCGAGCCTATCATAATCTCGAAAAATGGAAGACTGGAAAAAACATGTTGACCTTCCGCGAGTACATAGCACTTTTCTTGAAGAATTTTCCAATCCCCCCATTCCAATGGAGCCACTCGAATATTTCAAGGTCTTCTTTAAAAACAAAAGAAGGACAATATTGTCGGACAAACCAACATTTTCGCTGAACAATCAGGGTCATCCTACCAGCTAACACTAGCAAAGTTGATGTACAATATTGGTTGCCTATTTACAATGTCAATGATAAAACTACCTATAGTTAAAGAGACTATTTTGCAGAAGAGATTTGCATCTCACAAGTTGCCAATTTCACCTCTCGCAATGATTTTCTGGCAATCAAAAGATTTATTTGTTACAACGACAGCAACAAATGCGTCACTGAGTGAACAAATCCAAACTACTACCGACTTTTCAAAATTCGCCCAATGACGAAAATCAAGCAGTAGATGAGCATATGATAGCTTTTAAAGGCAGAAGTTAATTCTAACAGTACTTGCCAAAGAAACCAAGTGGAGGTGTTCAAAGTGTTTGTCTGGTGGGGAGTAAGTGGAATTATCTATAAGACTTCTATGTCTATGAAAGAAAGTTTCATGAGCTTACTAATCCTGCTTTATGTGGAAATCCACTTGATAATTTGTGGATTAAACTAGATAAAAAGTGGCTGAAATACTTGAATATCAAGATTCATTTTGACAACTATTTCAACAATTTTAACTTGATGGCGCAACTGAAAATATGGGGAATATTATCTACATGAACATGGCGTGCAGACAGACTTCTTAGAGCTCAACAACAGCTAGAATCTGTCAAAAAGTTAAAAGAAAACGGCCGAGGAAACTTAATTTATTCCTATACTCCTTCAAAAGAAACCGTGGTACGTATGGCGCATGAAGGACTATGGAATTATACGTGCTGCTTCAAATGACTGAGGCATTAAGCTAATTGACGCAGTGAAACGCTTTGACAAGTTCTTCTCCTGCCCAGCGCTAATAGTATCCTACAACACAAACATGGATAGCGAGTAGTATAAGAAGAATCGATTTGGCTCGACTACTTGATCTTTGACCATAATACTTGACCTTTTGGGATACATAATACTTACCCCCCACCCCCCCTACCCCCCATCATTTAAAAAAAATGATTATAATAAATATAATATTAAAAATATCATTAAAAATTATTTTTATTTTGACCTATCATTAAAAAAATTACGATTAGGATCATTATGGATCATTAGTGACCCAAAATCTGTCATTTGTTGTTTTAGGGTAGTAACCAAAGTTGGTATGATATATTTGTAAGTAGTATATAACCCTAAAAAAAATTTATTTGTGTATAATTACATTATAATCTTATTCTTATATAATTAATATTGGTTATAGGACATTTTTTAATTTTGGAAAGACATGACATCATTCGGGACGTCAATTTTGTTTATAGCCCTTACCTTTTTATGTTTACAACCTGTGACAACCAAACTTGGTATGATGAATCACCAAAAAAATACAAATTGTTTATCCTACTTAATTTTATTTGTAAGTAGTATAAAACAAATGTTTATTATAAAAAATATATAATATAGTAAAATTAAATTAAAAATAGGTATATACCTTCACAATAACTATAAGTCAGTGCCAATTTTTTTAAATCAGTTGAAATCTGACAAAGTTTTAGTAATTTACGCCTGATTAAATATTTTTTTTGGCATATAATAAATTAAAATTAAATAAATATACCTTAAGAATAGCTATGAGTCAGTGCCAATATTTTGAAGATCGGTTGAAATTTGAGAGAAGTATAGACATTTTAGTGATTTTCAGCTGATTAAATTTTAAAAATATATTTTTATATAGGAAAATTAAATTAAATAGATATGAAACTTGTAATAGTTATGAGTCAATGCCATTTTTTTTAAATTGGTTGAAATTTGACAGAGTTGAAAAAATAAGTGTATATTTATTTTATAATTTAATTATAGTCACTTATGTTTTTAACCTATAACTTTTGATGTTAACAACTTATGACAACCAAACTTGGCATGCTGCTGACTCATCAACAAAAGACAAATCCTTTACAGTACTTAATTGTTTTTGTAAGTAGTATAACATTTTCAAATTTATATTGATTTTTACCTTTGTGACGTATTATGGTTATAAATTGCACGATCAGGGTGATTTAAATGAGGATTCCGATTAAGTCTAGTTACATATTGATCAGAGGTAGTCTACAATGGTAGTAATCGATTATTCAAGTACAATTATTGATTTGCTCGCAATTATCAATCACGCTCTCTGTTGTCAAAAATTTACTCTTTTTGATGCCCTCCAGTAGAGCTGAATTATAGTTGACAAAAGGAGTATCTTCTCTAAATAATTTAGACCTCTTCCTCAATTCGTTTCATTGCCTCGTAATTTTTTATATAATTAAATAGTTGAATATAATTCATAATTTTGTCTTGTACTTTGTTTCAACTATTTCAGGGTCAATTTCTTTTGTGTGTTTTTTTGTATGTCCTCCAGAATTGTAGTCAGAAGCGTCGACTCTTTCTCTTCCTCCTGGTGCTCCATCATATCCTCCATCAATTTTATTGATGTTTCCTCCTAGTCGTCAGACCGTATTGATTCCTCTAATGTTACTGATTGATTTCTTGTTCGATATCTTGTGCTGATTGATCAATCCATTGATATCCATGCAATATGGCAATTTTGGGAATTTCGTTTCGTCTGTATCTGTGCAGAATTTGTTCAAATTATCTTTTCAATTTTGTACTTAATCGATTTCTAGATGAATATTTCCGTATTAGTAAAAACTCTTTTGCGTTAAAAAGTAAAAGAGTCGACTGTAACAATAAGTCCTTGATCGAAGTAAGCTCTCGTGCGTTAACAGCTGTACCTTGTGTACACGCATGGCAGTAAGTGTGCAGGTATACGAACAATGGCATTTTTTAATTATTCTTCACGATTGAAACTTTAACAAACTTAAGTTATGTTTATCAACTATCTAGTTAGTTGTAGGCCTATTTAGTATATATTTTTTCGTTTATTAATTATTTGATTTATTTATATATTTAGTATATTATTAATTTCGACATTAATTATAACACCATGAAAATCGGAAATCGTGTAATAAAATGCTTCTGAAGCCAAAAATAAAAGCGCTAAAATAATTAGTTATTGCGAGTTTAGTTCAATGTTGGCATCTGTTGGATAACAAGATAGTATCCAATTCGGGTAGTTAGCAATTCAACCTTCTCTTTCGACAAACAGAAACTTTCCTCAAAGTTATTAAAACAATAAAAAAATATTATTTTGCGGGAAATTCTCCTTCGACGACCTGCAACATTTCCACCTTCTTCTAAAAATGATATGTCATTGTTATCAAATAAAAGAATATCCATGCTTATAATAATGATTAAAAATTCACTAGTTTATGAAAGTTTATAAAAATTAATGATACACAGCGCACTTGTTGTTATATGTAAATATTTAGCGAGGGAATTAGCATACTATATAAATCGATAGCTGGTTAGTGAAACTTAATTAAAATCCAATACAACAAGTGAATCATTTTTTATAGTGAAATTTTTTACTTTACTTGTCACTTGTTGTTTGTTACAAGTTGGAGTATGAAACCCAAATTTTTATTTTTACTGATAACTTGTTGTCACTTTTTGTGCTATGAAACAGACTACTGGAGTCTGTAGTAATAAGACCTTTGGATTCAGCTTCTAAAAGACTTTAGAGAATGTTTCTCTCACTGCAAAAATATGAGATCAATATTATTAACAAACTATAGGACCTAAAATGCATCTTGCTGATACACTCAACCGTGCTATGTATTAGCACATCCATACATGCGTGTGATCTTAAAACAAAACTACAATCCTTCAACCATAAAGAATTACTGCTATTAAGTTAAGCACAGTGGAAATAGTTACAAAGAGCTTCTGAGTCAGATGATACCCTAACACAATTAAAACAAAAATATTCAAGATGATTGGCCAAACAAGAAAGAACAGATTCCTTAATGTTTATCACCTTACATTGATTTTCGAAAACAATACCATCATGTTTTTGTCAGGAAATGCTACAAATAATACACGATTCTCATATTAACATTGAAAGCGGTTTGTGTAGAGCCAGAGTGTGTTCATTTTGGCCACGCATGAGTTCCTGAAATATAGGAGTTCATTAAAAATTTTATATTTTTATGGTCACTCATCAAAGTCAACAAAAAGAAACAACGTTGTAAATCACTGTTTTACTTGTCGGTCATGATCTAAGGTTGGAGCTAACCTTTGTGATGTTGAAGCTAGATCACTCCTATTAGCCTAGTTGTTGATTACTATAGCAACTATATTGAAGTTGAAAATATCAAGTCGCAACTATAATAAGAGCCAGAGATTTTTTGCAAAGCATGGCATTTAAGATCAGTTAATCACTGATTAATGGACCACAATTTTCTTCAACG
This sequence comes from Coelogynopora nodosa, assembly GCA_034780555.1. Taxonomy (NCBI): domain Eukaryota; kingdom Metazoa; phylum Platyhelminthes; order Proseriata; family Coelogynoporidae; genus Coelogynopora; species Coelogynopora nodosa. The sequence goes on along the minus strand of JAUZND010064650.1, from coordinate 9,212 downwards.
GATTGATGTTTTCAAAACGAGGGATTTTGAACAAAAAATCTCTTACCCTCTTTATGCCCAATAAATCAAATGGGAAATCCGAAAATGTTTTCAAGACAATCACACAATTATTTACCAAATGTAAAAAGGCAGAACAGTCATAATTTATAGCTTTATTTGATTACCGCAATACGTACCTACAGACGGTATTGCAATGTATCAGTTGCCGAGTGGTTAAGACGTTGGTTTGCGGATTCCGAGGGTGTTGTCTCATAACAGGTTTCAGCTCCTACCCTTGGACACTCCCGTTCCTGGCTAGCAGCTGTGCTAGTCGAGAGTTAGCGATACTTAATGATTTTGCTTAGTATGAAAAACGTGAGTGACAGTGGTTTATTGTAAAAGTCATTAGTGAAGTGGGAACGCTTCATAAACTACTCACTGCTCCAGAATGAGTACCCTTAATTTGTCTCTGAGTGTTTATTGAAAAGATTTTGACGTTAAATACATTATTTTATTGCCAGTAGCTTGTACCTTATTTTTGGTAACATTTCTACATAGCAAGGTTGTAAACAGTTACCACCCTAAATTAATGTGCGTAACGGGGAATGAGGGTTTTTGAAAAGGCTATATTTGCGTAACAATATTAGTGAATGACGCCATATATTGCATAACAATTAGCATTTAATTGATTTGTTTTATTATTGTCATACATGTTTGTATAAGGAGAAAAATGGGTGAGGCGTAACAATTTAGAAACCACCCCCTCTTGGAAAAAGCCGGTTACGGGTCTTATTTTGCTAACTTGTTCGACTATTGTACTCGACGTTGCGGTATTGGAATAATAAAGTACGCAATTTATTTGTGACTATATATACACTACCTCGAAAGATGTACGGTACAGAAATTATTAATGTTAATTTAACCTGTGTATTCCAAAATATATTTGTATACAACAGATCATTTTGCAACAAATTTTATAAGATTCTAAATTAAACAATGTTAATTCTATAATCCGAAAACAGTATATAGATATACAAAAATATACGGTCAATGATATGAGTAATATTAAAATTAATATAAAAAAAACTAGCAGAGATTCCGATATTTTATTGCATCCAGCAACAATATGTCTTCCTCTGATTCATTAGAAACGTCGCCCATGCATATAAAAAATAATTACCGCATCGGAATAATAATCTAATTTATATTTACAAATAAGGGCCGCCTCAACATTGCCTCAATTTTGTTTAAACTTAACATTTAATTATTCCATTTGTTGACATATTTTGAATTTACCGGTCTATTACTTGTTCTTATTATTATTAATTGGTATATTACTTGTGCCTATACAAGGCCTGTCCTTAATAAAACGTTTTTGTTTACTATATTGTAAATGATATCATTATTTAAAAAGTGTTACTAATGGATGAAACAAAAATTATTTATCATATAGATGATGAAGAAACACCATATCTTATGAAACTTTTGATTCCGTCAGATAAGGTTACACTTAGAGATTTTAAAAATGCTCTCAATAGACCATCCTATAAATTTTTCTTCAAATCAATGGATGATGATTTTGGGTATGTTGTGTATTGATCTGTAATATATTAATCCATTTTTAAAATGTTTTCAAAAATGTGTTTGTACTTTTTAAGGATTCATTTTTGTGTTTGAAATGCATTAAAAAAAATTTAATCATGGACTACAAAAAAGATTACTGAATAACAGGTGGTTGTACTGTCTAACCCTGATTAACCCACCTGATTATCAGGTAATTATACTAAATGTTCAGGGCCATAACTAGACCTAACTTTTAAATTCAGTCAACATATTGTAATTTCAGTAAAAAAAAAAACTTCTTGGAGACACTCAAGGATAAATGAAGGTTATATCATACATTTCATTATAGTAGACCAACAAAGTTGAAATGGAATTGACATGTGATAACCACCTTATTGTACAATATGATTGTTGGTGATGACTTTTTTGAGCATTATAAAAACAAAGTAGCTTCATTATTGATCTCACAATCAAGTTTTTCATACTACAAATTATAGGTTTTGAAATTATTTCTCTGACATTTTATTAAGGAAAATAGATTATTCATAGAATGGTTATATCGGTTATAATATGCTCATATCCAAGATTCCCACTTTAAATTATTTTCAATATATTTAAAACTTTTTTTTACATTTCCTAATGTATATTATTGAAAAAAATAATTTTTATAATTAAATAAGAAATTAATATCCATAGGTGTTTATTATACATGAAATACAAATACATTTATTTACAAATCAAGCATTATAATGTTGAATCCAATACAGGATATTAGCAAAAAAGTTATTCTGTATTGTTTGGTGCCAGAGGAACTCTTGGAGATGAGTAGCAAAAAGTGCATCACTGGTTCCTTGCATGGCATGGAACTTCACTTTACACAGTCCCCAGCTACCTTCCACTCAGTTTGTATGTACTATGTTGTCGTTGGGGTCCATGAAGTTGTACATATGGTTGACAAAGACATGGTTAGGGAGAGCATTGTAGACCGCCCAGCCATCAGTCACTATGTGGGTACCTGGATGCACGTACTGGGCAATGATCGGAAGAAGTGTTGTGGCATCTTGCTGATCAATTGGCACCATCATTGTCACATTCGACTCCCACTCCACCATACCCAGGACCCATTGACCTTCTCGGTACCTACCCTGGTGGTACTTGTGGTGCATGAACTTGCTCTTGTCTATTTCCACTGTGTGACCGGACCTCTTATCTCAACTGGATGGTTGACTAGGTACTGAGCTATCTAGGTACTATCTACTGTGATTTCTGTGCTGAAAATCTAGGATGTCGTCCCACTTCATATTATTTTTGTCCCTGTCCTCTATTTCTTTTGACATCTCAATAAAGACACTGTGAAGTGTTCTTGCAATTTATGTAGCATTTGGATTAAAAAACACAATGTTCTTTAGGTTCATATAGATTTCTAAGCAACAATTCAATAACTTGAAAGCCTGATACAAGGTTTGGCTGAACACCTTGCTTCAGTTTCAGCCACAATTCACTTAACAAAATAAAAAAAATTCTCCTTATAGCTAGCTCATTTTGTTGTAATGAAAGAAACCTGTGTTTAATATTTTGATAAAGTTATTCTATGTTTAAATAATAGTATTCCATTATTTTGAAAGTAAAAGTAAGTGGTGTTTTTTTATTTATATGGTATTTCTTTATATGATTAATCAGAGTCTTGATAGCTGTCGTTTTAGTGACATTTATGTGCTAATTATATTGCACTTGATAAGGAAAAGATTAACAGTGAAAAACCTGTTTTAATCTCATTTTTGATACTTGATTATGTAATTATAATTATCAGTATGTATCAAAAAATAATTTAGCAGAAAGTATGAAAAAATACAAGTGATCAGTGAAAATTGCAACCTAAAAGCTTAAATACATTAATATTCAAATACATAAAACCACAACAAAAAACTCAATATATTGTATAACTTATTTAATTGAATATTGTACATTCTAGAGTTGTTAAAGAAGAAATTACAGATGAAGACACATTTTTGCCATGTTTCAATGGCAGAGTCATTTCTTGGGTAAGTGCTAGTTGATAATACATATAAATATATTTAAGCTAATAATACAAATGAGCAACTCAAATATTACATTTATGGCGTTATGTTTTCCAATTAATCAGTAATATATGTTTTTCAAGGTATGCTGAATGCATTGATCTATTACTTATGTTACTATTACACTTAAAATTTAAAATCAATATAAAGCATAAATTTGATATAAATAAAATTCATAGTTTTTGTAAAATTTCTGATTTCAAATTACCAAACTTTTAGTTTTTATAGTTGATGTCACCAGAATTAGCAATAGTTTATTTCTGAAAATATTCTTGAAATAATTCGGAAGAATTAAGTAAATAATTTTAAATGTACTGAAGAAAATAATGATAAATTATAATGTAGATTTTATCAAGATTAAAATTCATTTTAATCTTACATTTCCAAATATTTGGTTTATAATAAATATAAATAACATATAATTCAAAAATCTTTTATAATGCTTTTAAATTATTAATAAATCATACATAAAATATTAATTTTAATACTTATTTTATATAGACTTCCATGAAAAAACAGTATTAAAAGTATATTTTGCATTTCAAGTGTTACTATTTTTTACTACTCACAAAAAAATTTAGTTACTGAAGAACTACTTTACTTGAGAAGTATATGACGTATTCCATTAGAGTAATCTAATAAACTACAATTATTGTGCCATCTTAAAAATAATATTTTCCCATTTTATGCATATGTTTTGAACTCTTAATGTCACAACTGATAGTTACGAATGGAGTAATTTTTATCAGAGTTAGAAGCCACCACCTTCCTATTGTCGGTTTGTTATTTTTCCACCGTATCACCCATAACAATAATTGCTAGTATTTTACAAGTTACGCGTTTTATTCACAATTCAGTTGGTGACTGCTGATGGGAGTCAACAATCAGATAATGTGTCAACTGGGGTTGACAGCCTTGTGGACGCTACGATCGAAAGAGACGGAGCTGTTGGATTCTCAAGAACGCTTTTGTTAAAGTAAGTAATCAATAGCACTTAGTATAGTATATATTTATTAGAATTTACTATGAGATTTATTGTATTTAATAAAATATAAATTATATATCGAAACGTTTATTATTAGAAAACAATAGTCGATAACTAATACACGTTTTCTGTACAAATAGTTATTGGTAGGAGGAAAATGTTTTGATCATGTGATACACTTACTAAAAACATATTCTGAACAATGCAACGCCATTCTCAACAAATTTTACGTTTTTTAATTTTAAATATGTATTGTTTTTATTTTAAAAGTTTCTTTGTGATCTTATATTTAACCTTTTTTATTTATTGTTTTGTTAAATATAATTCAAAATTATACTATTTTTGTTTCACTACGGTACGGTAATCATTAATAAAGATATTTAAAATTGTTGTTTTTATAACTACAAGTTATGATAAATGTCAACAGTTTCCGTGCTCAAAAAATAGATTTCAAAATATTTTGATGTTGTAAGAATTAAAATAAAATAGTATTGAACATAATTTTATAAAAACTATTATTGGCACATATATGTTTATCTTATCTAAAAAAGTATCATGGCGATTACTGTATACAATTTTACATATTTTGTCATAAGTAAAATCATTATCCTAAAAAATTACGTTGAACAATTTTAATTATGCATAATAATTACTTTTCGGTATGTCTATTGATAAAATTAATTCCTAGAATGCGAACTATTAATCACTGTGCTGCTAGTAACCATAAAGAATATGCTTAACCTATAATGGTGCCTTATATATCGAATATGGAGTGTTTCTAAAATTGCTCTGCATTTCGTGAGTTTATTCATTTGGTTCAGTAATAAATATAACAATGTTTATTATTTATTCACTTAAATACACAAATATTAATAAATTCACTAACTTATTGGGAAATTCAACTGTAATGTTGAATCAAGGGAATTAATGGCCCAACGGGGGAGTGTTAAACCAAAAGCATTACTGGACTAAACCACAGTTTTGAATCAAAGGGATTACTGGACTAAAGGAAATGTTGACCAGTTCGGATATAATGTAAAAGTATATTAAGTTTTATAATTGTTTGGATAATTTTTTATTTGTATAATGATTAGGAAGTATTTGTAAGTAAACAATCTTTTAAAACTGATAACCTTCGTATTTAATGTATATTTATCTATATAGATGCCACATCACATTGTTTACACTTTAATTTCTATTTTAACCCAATTAAACTCAACAACCCAGGGATATATAATGTTACACTTGGTATTAGGAAAGTTTGTCGACATCTTTTACAGAAGGTGCTTATATCTAACCTTCATTTATGTGTAAACACCAAAACCTTCATAAACCGAAAGTAAACATGTTACGTTATACAATATCTGATATATATGTAAATAAACAGCGTCATTCCTGACTGAACTCTACTGTACATTTGGTTCATGTTTATTTAATTTTATTGAGATTTTCAACTTACACTATTGAACTAGAGATCTCCACATACTAGGTATAGTTAAAACTTTCGACTGTATATAGAAATGTACTCAAATTTTTATATTTCCCATATATATATATAAACTATATTACAAAATATGTGTCTATTTATAATAGTATATCTGATAAAATAAATTCAGATGAATTCTTTATTCTAGTTATTTAGAATGAAATATTATCCCAATAGCTTTAATATGACCCATCACTATGCAATGACTGTATGTCCAAACTAGTCAAAATTAGAAATATATTTTCTGCAATAACGTATACCGATACTTTAAGTCTATCCAGAATACATGACCATACAGTAGGCACTTTGCCGTATTAATATATACAAACAGAATCGTGCTACTATGCACATGTATTGGTTGTAGTGTAGTAATATTAACAGCAGTGTTTAAGTTCTACTACTTCCTACACCTGCCAGTTCCTCATAGGTTCAGCGAGTCTGACATGGTTTGACTTGTTGTATATCGGCGGGTGCAGTGTCCGTTTTTACTTCTGGAAGCCTGATATGACCCTTACACCTGCACAACTCAGCGATAAATAACCACCTCTCATAGGACGTTCCTGAATCGTACTTTTTCCCCAATTTAAGAGGCATTTGTCACAGGCACATGCAACGAAAAATGTGGTGGCATTCTATGAATACGCACCTACGTTTTCCATCGTTTTATGATATCTGTCACTTTTACTACTTCGGAAGATATATGTAATAAATTATATTCCGGATAAAATTTACGACAACCGCTTTCAGCTTGACATTTTTCTGTCCTCGACTTTCTTTAACATTATACATATTTTACAAGATTCATAATTTTCGAATAAGATATTGCGATATACTGTTCCTAATGTTGTCATTGGAATATGCCAGTGCTACTTCATTATAATTCCACTATAATCAAGTGTTTTATCAAGGCAGCAAGTTTTCTTAAGTTAAGTATAGTTGTCATCTTTAAAAGTAATTTTAGAATTAACGAAGACATTTTTTAATTGGTTATGTATTTGGAATTACTTTAAATATATTCAGGCACGAGATACTTTTATAAATATAATTTTTTAATCTTCTTATCTTTTGATGAATACTTTAGTAATATATGCAGGGGCGGAACCAAGATTATCTTACTAGGCCAAGGAAGACTCCATTTTTTATCTAGGTTACATTAAAAACACAGACAGCGCTATTTTCTTTATCTGCGCTTTATTATATTACATAGGTTTGCAACATTAGACATAACATTTTTGCTTCAATTAAATAATTATTTGACTATATTCTAACATAACATGAACAAATACATTACATTCACAAAAGTGGCAAAATTATTTCATTGACGTTATAATTATTTTGATGCGAAATTGTGCCTATTCAGTTCTAATCATCAATAAAAGCTTTCATACAATATTTAAAGGTTTTCGTCTAGCAAACTCTTCATTAACGATATCAAACTCCTGAAAATTCGTCAACAACGATATTTAAAAGCAACCATATTTGACAACAATGATATCAAACTCTTCAAATTCCTGAACATTTGTGAACAACAATATTTGGCATCAACGATATTTGACAACAATGATATTTGTTAACAATATTCTTGTTAATATTCATCTTGGCTGAATAAGCCAATCGTGTTTGAACCATAGTAGTAGTATGGGAAGGGCTCATTCTAGGCAATGACTCATCACCCTTCCCCCAAAAAACAATGTAATTTTTTCGATTTATATTAATTCTGTTCCGATTGCAATAAGGTCCAGGTCGTTTCAAAATGAATCAACTATTCTGATTTCTAATTTTTTTATTAAGGAGGGGATCGAAAACAAGGTATTAATGCTTCCAATTTTTTCCATAAACGACCATATTTGGACGCTATCAACTACACTTGAAAATTCACGTAATCTAATGTCGAATCTGATAGAGCAGTTTATACTGTCAAATTACATCTTAAACATGGTCCAGGACCGCAAAATTTGGCCCAAATACATGTTTTACCTATATCTTCATTGATAATTCTCCAATTGAAAAAAAAATTACTGCGTAAACGGTAAATAAATATGACAAATCGAACGGATATTAAGAAAACCAAATTATAGCAAGATATTTGATAAAATCGACTTGTAATTTAGCTTATAGTAACGAACGTATGTTAACACGCGCTGAATGCAAAAAAGTTTTATTTTATTAAAGAGAAACATATCAGTAGGGTGTAGAAAATTTAAACATAAGTATAAGAAAGTTACACAGTAATATTTCGTTGTATATAGTTTGAGATGAAAGTTTACTTCAATTTTATTGTCAAAATCATCTTCATCAACTTCAATAAGTCAGACATAAATTAATTTTGTCCAAAACATGACGCACTCTGTTGTAAAAAATAAACCAAAATTGTTTAATCCTGTCGTGCATAACTGACTTATAAGTGACAAAAGAATAATCTTCTTGAATATTTTCGACCTCTTCTTCAATTCGTTCCATTATATTGTAATTTTTCATATAATTGAATAGTTCTATATATTTCAGCATGTTGTCTTGTTTCAAATTGTTCAATGTCAATTTCTTCTGTAGGTTTTTCTGTATTTCCTCCAGAATTGTATTCTGACTGAGGACTCTTCCGCCTCGTCCGCCATTGTATCCTCCATTGATTTTATTGATATTTCCTCCTCTGACTGTATTGATTCCACGTTTGTGACTGATTGATTTGAGTTTGTTTTATTGTTTGACATCATGTGTTGATTGATATCCGTGCAAAATGGCAACATTGGTAATTTCGTTTAGTCGGTATCTTTGCAAAATTAGTTCCAATTGTCTTCTTAGTTTAGTGGGTAATCGATTTCTAGAAGAATATTCCGTATTAGTAACAATATATTCTTGATCGAAGTAAGCTCTCGTGCATTAAACAGTACTTTGTGTACACGAAGTAAATATGCAGAAAATTGAAAAATAGCTTTGTTGCATATATGACAGTTATTCTTCATGCTTGAAACTTCAACAGAAGTAGTAGGGAATAGGGACTTCTACTTCACCCCTCCGCCCACGCATTTATTTTTTTTGGTGACTCACCCCCCCCCCCGTGACCTTGATGACTCATTTCTAAAAATAGATTATGACTCACCCCCCCCCGTGACCTTGACGAACT
>JAUZND010064639.1:0-17743 GCA_034780555.1 Coelogynopora nodosa | reverse complement strand
AGGGGCAAAATACCCCGAAACCGGTCTGCAGATGGATTTACCTGGAAATCATTGTGTCTATCAATTTGATCTATACTTAAAAAAAAGTACTGTACAAAACTTTTCTCTGATTTAGTTAACCTAGAAGTTGAATGCACCAATTGTAACAAAGATTTATACAAAATATTGTCAATTATTGACTAAATACTTTTTTGTATTTATACCCAAATTTTGTATTGACTATATATAACATCTATAATATGTGATCTGTTAAATACACGACTTTACAATATATTTTGACTTCTTAATTATAAAACTAGAAAACAAGTTGCATAAAGTGGTAAAGGAATAAATCTTAATAAGTCCAAACACGGATTAGAACCCTGGACCAACAGGTGCAAAGCCTGCAGCTCTCTAAATGAACATTCCGAAAGCCTGTTTAATGTTAATTAGAAGTTGCGTTTTAATGATTAAATTAGAAAAAAGAACACAAATTAAATATATTCAAACGTAATCATTGTTATATTACAAAATAGAGTTTTATTAATGATTAAGTAGTGTAGGACGCAAAATTTGTCACTCAATTGACGATGTGAGGCATCTCTTTTAGTCGTCACAAAATTTCTGCATCGCATTAAGAATTTTTTTGGCGCTAGCTCTTTTCTTGGTGATCCTTGTAGAAAATTGACTAACGTTGTCAATTATAACGTGTTTCAAACTATATTTTCCACGTCCGCCGCATCCATGACAATTTAATACATCTTGTTAACTGGACAGTAAAGTAATACAATATGATTTAAAGTTCAGAGAGCACGCCAGGTAATTACAACTACGATCGTTTGCGTCGAAAAATTGGAAGCAGAATAACTTTTAGCTGAGAAAGTTTCTCTATGAATACTTTTTCTGATAATAATATTCTCGGGGGTTATGTTTTGTTTATTTTAAATTAAAAAAATTAGGTCAAAGTGCTGCCAAATCGAGCCTTCCTCTACTACTACTTTATATAAATGTATAAGCGCATATATTTAAATTAAATGGTATCAGTAACTTTCAATGTATATAATTAAAGCGAGTAATATAAACGTTTTTTATTTGCTATATTCTGTGGATGATTACATTTAAAATGTCTTAAATAGCAATACTACTAACAAAGTAAGAGAGATATCCTAAATATGCAGATTATGAAAAAATTGTAATTTCAAATTATGAAGCTGCTCTATTTTGAAATTTTAATGTTTTAATATGACAGAACCTTTTTATTTTATCATAGAGGTTTTATTTAAATAATGTATGAGTTAAATGGTGGATAAAAATAATAAATAAATATAAATAATAATTTTCATTCATATAAATATAATTTTATATAAATCTAAATGCTCGTGAAAAGTTAAATCCAGCACGTCTTTCATAAAAATATATATCTTTTATAAATCAAAAATTATAATTTAATTTCTTCTTTGCAGTGACAAAATCAACAAAGTATTTTATGGGTGACTTGATTGTTTATTGAATTAATGAATTAATACGTTTAATCAATATGTTTAAATTAATATTTACCAATAGATATGAATAATTATTAATAATATTAAATAATTTTACTTAATTTATTTTCAGAAATACATATTCGAACTTTATTTCGAAATATAGTGACTATTAATACACATATGTGCACTTTAATTATTAATGTTTTCCCAGGAAATAAGAATTCAAGAATAGCTGTATGCAGCTTTTCTATTTTGAATAATTTCATTATATAAGTTCGTTTTAAATTGTATGGTTGTATACAGTATATAGTATATATATACAGTATATATATATACAGTATATACAGAATCGTCAAACAAATTGTCACAATACTGCCTTATTTTTGATGTGTATAATCACGATAGGATATTTACTAAAATTTATTATTTATTAGGTGGTAGGCCTATGGATTTTTGCATAATATATTATTCGATATTTATAAATTTATGTAATAATGGGATTATATACATATGTATATATTATTGGCTATTGGTTATATTAATTAATATGACAATCCCAATGTTAAATGCGTGATTGAGCCGATTATGTATTTTATAATAGGATATGCTATTGGTCGTTTTCTGACAAAATGCGACGAACATAATTCAGGTGCAAAAATATAGGTATAAGATTTAGCGTATATATACCATATACTATAATAAAATCTTTCATTATCATCTACAATTCTATCTTTTAAAAATAATAATGATTGCGGATATATGCATCAAATTAACACAAACATATTCACCAAAATATGTTTGGAGTCAACGTCGCGGTTGCTATGTGTATATATAAACAAACCACATCATGATTAATTGACCGTATTAGTTATGCTCTCGATAATAAGGCCACCAGCATACATTAAGATCGATTTATATGCTGATATATAAGAAAAAAATTCACGAACCTATGTTTGCCCAAACGTAAAATATGTTATAGATATCTAACTAAAGATATAGACCGCTATGAAACATTTATTTCCACTGTACAATATACGATTACTTATTTCATTTTAAACTTTTTAAAAACTTTTTTGTTACCGCCATAATGCCTCCAATCAGCATGCGACGGACCACCCTATCTTCCACCGAAGGAATTCATAAATCCCAAATGAAAAAAGAGAAACTACAGTTAACTTATTATATTCAAATTCGGACAAAAAGAAATTGTTGTTTTTGTTTAGATATTTCATTTGAAAAAATGAGTTGATATAATTTTATAATTAAGTCTCAAACTTTAATTCTAACTTTATAATTGAATTAACATTAACTGTTCACATCGTTAATAATTTTATGCATAAATACTTATTTCATTCATTCTTTATGTAACAGAAAAAGTTAATTTATTTAAAGAATTAAAGTTTATGTATAAATATTAGTAGTAATTTAGTAATAGTTTTAGTCACTACTTATTCAATCAAGACTTTGTTCAAGACTTATTAAAATAAATGTAGGTGTACAAAAAAATTATATTAAACTTTTACAGCAATAGTTTTAATTTATGTATAACTAAATACAACGCGCCTACTTCATATTGATAACTTTTTTAATTTTAGGTATTTTTTATTTCGTACTATATATATATGTTTATATCATTTTAGTTGCGCTAGATGTGTTAGTTTTTCATAGTTATAATACCCTACTATGTTTGGGCTTTACCGTTTTTGCTGTAAATGTAATATTAATATAGTTTCAGTTTCTGCAATACGGCGAAAGTGTTGAAACATTTAAGTTTAGTCACCTTGTAGTTGTATTAATAAAAACGGCCTAAAACACATTATGGTAGAATTTGTTATAATTATAATGTTAATTACTTATTGTTTTATGGTCTAATTTATTATAGTCATAACATTAATTAGTTTTATTGTATATGCCATATGGTTATTTATTTACATTTTAGGCTACCTACATTTTATTATTGTCATTGAAGTGCTTCATAAATGAAATTAAATCATGTTTTAATTATAACAAATTCCACCATAACTAAATTAATGTTATATAATTATAACAAATTCTACTACTATGTGTTTACGATGGTATAGAATTTGCCAGTGCCAGTAAATAACTTATAAATATAATATAAGACAAAGTGAAAATTATACAAATGATTATCATATAATTATAAATATAGTCATATATATATGTGGATTTCTGGGAACATGACAAAACATCACCATGACATAATGTATACCATGAGTCATGTCTCATGGTGAAATGTAACCAATATTGGTAATTATTAATAAAAAGTATCCTTTAAATGTAATATTCATCTGTCTAAAGTAAAGTAGAGTAAAGGGACAAATTATTATTATTTTTTTTACATATCCAATAATAATATTAATAATGTCAATATGAATAAAAAATAGACTTTATATAGACAAACATATTTCAGGGTTCTCACCACTCGGAAAAATGGGAATTTACCTAGGATTTTGAGTTTCATTGGGAATTTACCTAGGACAAGGTTTTTGACAAAAAAATCACAAAAAATTTGTGATTTTGCCTATGGTTATTAATTTTTTGTTAAATATATGATTTATTTTTAATACAATGACATAATACAATGTATTATAATATATTTTATGTATTATTTATTTGTATAATACAACCAGCCCACATACAATACTTGTATTTGATATGGAAAATACTGAGAATCACACTAGCCAAATTGCATTTGGTTTTATTACAACAGAAGCACTACATCATACAAATGCATTACCTCTTCAACTTCTGGAGTTTCAAAAAGATTGCAAGAAGTTTCTGATAATCTCATTACTAAATAAATACCATGTAAATAACCCTTTTTTGCTACACACTTGTTCAAGATATATGGATTGTCTAGATGTCTCAGTTATTGCAACAAGTAATACTGCAACAGTTACCACAAAATTTAGGCACATTTTAGATTCTGTTATTCTGACTGGACATCTTATTGCTGAAGAAGCTGACATCCATCCTATATAATTCAAACAATTTATAAGTTGTCTGATACTTATGTCACAAATCCAAAAAATGCACTTTACTGGATGACTCTAACAAATGTTTAGATCATTTCTATTTCAAAATGCTATTATGTAATACACTTTACTCAGGACTGTAGGTGGTCATTATAAAGCTTCTCTTATTAAGTCATGGGCAAGCCTCTGTTGAGCATAGTTTTTCTATTAACAAGAATATGTCTACTGTGAATCTTAAGCCTAAAAATCTCATCTCAAAACAGATTGTGAAAGATCATGTAATATCAGTTGGTAAGTAGGATATTCCACTTTTTTATATAATTTTAAGATTCATAATTTCTTTCAATATAATATGTGTAGATAAACAACATACACTATAATTATATTTTATGTATTTTAATAGGTGGGGCTACCAAGGTCAATATTTTGGGTGAAATGTTCAAGGCAGTCTCATTATCTAGCAAAACATAAAAAGATGAAGCATACAAATAAAAGGCAGCTGAGCAAGTCCAAAAAAAGAAAGCTGATGATGATGAATTTGATCGCCTCCAGAAACGAAGGAAGTGTATTAAAGCAGACATCACTGGCCTTGATGAAAAGGCTTTTCAGTTGGCCAAGGAAGCATGTCAATAGAACAGTAATTAAACATTCCAGGAATCTCATGCACTGACTTGCCGAACAAGAACTGTAAAGGACGAATTGCACAAGAATAGCATTGCTGAATTACAGCAAAAGCAAAATAACAAATGATTAAATTCTTTGTATATTCTTCACGTACATTTTCAAAAACTGTTAGTTGTTTTATTTTACATTGATTTTACAGAATTACAACAAAGCGAATTACAATTGATTAAAGTATTTGTATATTCTTCACATGCATTTTCAAAACTACTAGTGTTTGTTATTTTGCTGTGCTTTTACAATATTGCATACATTATCTACTTTATGTATCTGTGTAAGTATGTATTACTTATTTTAATAATATGAGCTACATCAGTCAATTAAACATATTTGTAAAAATAGAGTTTTATATAAATAAAAGTGTGCCTTCTTTTCACTAGTATTCTCTAGGAAAAGTCCAATTTCTTAAAAAAAAAAAACCTATATTTTTAAATTGGAAAATTGGGAATTTGATTCTTTAAAAAAGTGAGAACCCTGATATTTTAATATAATTTATAAATGTACATATTTTAATAGACATAAATAATGTATAAACATTTTTTAATACAAATGTTTGTTTATACATATCATATCATATTATACTATATAATATGCTATATATACATACTATATTATATTTATATTTTAGAAGAGGCAGCCTGGTTGTTTATGATTATTTGAAATGCATTTTCATGAAATTATACAAACATTTGTTTATTCATGTATCAATATAATTATTGGATGATAAATAATTAAAATAATTTATCCCTCTAGATATATAAATAATAATAACATGGTGACTGTATGTTGTGGTGACATTTTATTATTATAACATTATGTCTTGTAATGAGATTTCTTTCTCTCACTCTCATAAATATTTATTATTATAACCATCAACTTGTCAGTTTATAAAAAGCCAGAAAGCATTATTAATATATATAAATATTGATTTGTCAGACAGGCAAATGCATATTTTCATGTCATTCTCGAATGACCTAATTGGTCTGTGGGCCAGTCATAGTTATTTATGGGGAGAATGAGTTTTGAGAAGTGGTTGACCAAATCCTGAGGTACCATGTCAGGAGTCACCATCAGTATTGATTGATCTAATCCCCAAAATAGGAAGCTTCACTGCTCATTCTTCATTTTATTAATAAAATGTTAAAATAAATAATATATTTAATTAATAAATCCATAATGTATTTAAATAATAAAAATTAACATGATAATATTTTCTTAATCCATCTTCAAATAGGAGATTATTAAATATTTTTAAATGGGTATATTCAAAAACAGAATAAGTCAATATATGTTTATAAAATTGAATAGAATTATAGACACAAAATATAATCTAAACAAAAATTGTGTTCCAATTTTATTGGTATCCACATATTATGAAAAATTAAAATACTATGTAAAAATATGATTAGGAAATAAATATAGAATAAACTGTAACTCATTTCCAAAGCAATATATATTTATAATTGTCTTCATATTCCATATAAAAAAAACTGATGACCCTTTTTCTATTTTCACATCCAATTCTTTTGCTTGACATTTTATTATTATTTTAGTTTGACCATAATTAATTATAAAAACAAAATAAATATTTGACAATGTATTATTCATCCTCATTATCTAGCTAGGTTTTTCAGTTACCAATACAAGGATGTCAATATCATTATATTACCAGTATACCTTGTTATAGTTACAAAAAAGAGTAATCCTAGTGCATGTCTTTCATCATTTATACATATAATATGACATAATCACTGCACAGGTTTCTAATATTTAAGCACACACTTCTTAGGCACAATTCAACATTATAAAATATCATTTACAGATAAATATAAAACACATTAAACCATATAAAATATTGTTTAGTATTGCATTCAAAGTATAGAAATTGAACCCTAATTTTATATTCATATTAGGTATTTATTCTTCTGTAGCCAGTATCTATATACTGCATTTTATAATGCTATTACTTTAGTTGTTAATATTCCAAAATATTGCAATCCATTTCTATTTGGAGTAAGCTTCCAATACAGATGTTGTAAAAATAACTGTAGAAAATTATGTTATAGTGTTATTCAACAGAATAGAAACTTTTGGATAGTATACATAATATTTCTAAATCTATATTTCTAAAATTATATGTAACAATCTAAAACTATACCTATAACTTTCTCAATCTAAAATTTTTCTAAAACTAAATCTAAAGCTACAGTAATATATCCAAAACTATCAAACAATTTCTAAACTGCTGCATAATGTTGTAACATTTTTATATTGCAATGGCAAACATTAGATTATAATAACAAGCCTATGTATATAACAATAATTTTTTTTGTAACACAATTTAACAAACATAATATTATATATTAAATAATGGTTACTAACCTTTCTAAATGTAACAACACAGTCTTCAGCTTTGTCCAGATAGGCACAATAAAAGATATATAGATGAAAGTTATCCTTGTAATATCAACTATTACAAAAGTGTTAGTGTTGGAACTTGCAATAACACTGATAAATCTATACAAAATAAATATACTCTAAAGACATTTATAAGAATATGTGTAACACATATGAATAAGGAATCAGTCAAGTGGAAAACAATCAAATAGATAAATGTGAAAATATTTGCTTTGTACTGCATTATTTGATAAACGAAAAATAATCAAGCATGATTTCCACTCTTTATTGAGATATTTGGGTGACATGTGAACTGAACCAATCAGAACATTTTCCCCTCTGTGCAGCAGGTGTTTATATGGAAAAATGACACTCTAGTAATGGGTAATTTAAACTAGTTAACATTGTTTTCAATGGTTTTTATTTTTAGATTTGCATCTATCACATAATAAAGCCATGACTCAACATGTGGGAGCAACTTTTTTAAGACCTAACTGCTGTGTCACCCAGAAGGAAAGGAACCCTTGTATTATATTATATATAAATTTTTTATCACTGTTATATTAACATATTATTTAAAAGTATTAATTTAAACCAATTTTTTATGTTGTCAGTATTAGATCACTTGGATATATTATTGGAAATTTAAATCACTTTATAATTTTAATAACTTTTATTATAGGCCTACCAGGTGGGTGGCATGATTTAATAAAAACTTTCCAGGATAAACATGTTTGAACCTTGATATCTCACTTACCATTATTTTGCATTTAGATATGCTTATGGATTGGATGTTGGAAGAGGTAAATAAATAACTAATTGTTTTAAACTCACTCTTATACCAGTTAATATTTTCTCACTATATGTAATGGAGAGTTAAAATAGTCTTTATATATTGTCAAATATATAATTATATGGTTGAATATCACTTTAAGGTCATCTAAAAAAATATGAGTGAATTAAATATGTATTTTCATGAGAATATCCATAATATCAGTTATATATTTGACATCATTAGTTGTCAGTTGGCATATAATAAATAATTTATAAATAAATGACAATATGTTTTAATTTCTATGTTTTAATGTCATACTTTGTATCAATTTCATGTAGTTTATAGTTGTGACTGTCATAGACTGTAATTTATTGATTGCTTATTTGCAGTCGCAATTGCGTTTTTAAGACAGGAAATGTAGTTCTACAATAACAACCATCACTAAACTTGTTACATAACATTAGCTATTTTAACATTTGACTGCAAGCCATGACTTCAAATTCAATTGATTGGTTGATAAAAATATGGTATGATTAACTCAAGTCATAAAATATAGTAATATACAACAGCATACAAAACAAAGTTTTAAGAGGATAACAAACTATTATCTGGCTATTATAAATACATTATCAGGCTATTTGTCCAGATTATACCAGGCCAAAAAGAATATACAGATAAAGCATGTATAGCAATGGCTATGTTGTTAATAATATTTGTTAATGCAAAATATTTTAATAACGTTTAACACCTAAATTCTCAACTTTATTGCATTTATAGCTACATGTCCTTTTGTATTGTGGTATTTGTTTATTTTCTAAATATGGTATTATATATGGAAAATTCAAAGGAAAAGGAGTCATATAGGAACATAACATTTTTAGTTGAACTATGAACTGAATAGATAACAGTAGTCAGCAAATACAATAACTGCAACTCTAGTGACAGAGTCATTTATGAAATAAATAGCAACTACATGACTCACTATATACGAGACCTTTATGTTATGACTCTAATTACAAATATTTTGATTAATTAACTGATTTGACATTACAAAATATTTACAGAAATATGTTGTATCTATAGTACTAGTTATATTATTAAATATTAGGAATTGTGTTATTTTATTTAAATTAATGGATGCTAAAATATAATATTACATTATCAATAAATAGTACATAATGTCATATGGAAAATCAAGAAATATGAAAAATAATATTATAGATTTTAATGCTTTATTAAATTTAATGTAATTTTTTAAATACTGTTGTTGTAAACATTTTAAATTGAAAATTATATATGATTTCTGCTATCTATTTAATATAAATAATAAACATTGTTACTAAACTAATTCTACCCAGCAGCCTGTCAAACATTAACACTTGTTGTTACAAGATATGACCTTCTTTAAACATAAACTAGAACATTTTGTTAAGTCATTATATTCCTAAAAATGTGACAAATTATATATAATTTTCCTACTTTTAAATTGCAACCTTGAAAATATCAGTCCTATTTTCACCTTTGAATATTACTTTTTATAATAAAATTGAGTGCCTGTATCTGTTTTACCATATATCACTGTGTAATTATTTATTTTATCATTTCAAGATATTGAGTAATGAAAATTAGGCTAGTAAACCATTCTATTCTAATATCACACAAATATTTTAGATTATTTATCAAAGAATAGTGATGTATATGAAAACATGATAGCCACATGTTCTATTGAACAATATGGTACACTTGTTTTTCATACATAGCCACTTATAAACTTGTATTTAATATTTAAAGTTTAAATATTTTCTCAAAGCAATTTATACCAATAGCATCAGCTGCTTGCTGAAAGAAAATTATATTTACTTAGACTTTAATTCACTATCTTTAAAATCCTGGATATCCAGAAAAATGGGCAGGTGTATTGTATACTAACACAATGTTATTAGTACACTAGTTTGCAAAAAGAATGAGCCTTTTCAGATATTCAATTCTACCGTTTTCCGATGTGATTGGCGCGCTAATAATGTACTTAATGTAGGTTTAAATCAATAATCGATGTTTGTGGCTGTGTCGGTTGGTGAATTCGGTATGTGCCTATACTTAATCTTAGAGCCATTAATGGCATGCGCTGTTAGCTTAAATCAATAATCGATGTTTGTTAGCTTGCGCTGTTAGCTGTAAGTTACGCATGCACTGTTAGCTTCCTAAAACTAGATTGATTATAAACTGAAAAAGGCTCATTCTTTTTGCAAACCAGTGTATAATTAAGGAAGCTCCATTCCTTCCTCTCACAGTCTCTTTACCTGCCTTCCCTTTAAATGTCTAGTTAACTTCACCTCTTTTTTCACTTTTATGTAGATCCATCTTCAATTTTGCTCTCTTTATCATTTACTCATTGTAGCTTTAATGGAAGTATTTACTTCTAATAATTCAGCGAGGATATATGCTTTACAGTTTGGTTATGGTCTGTGTTCATTTAGTAGTTATGTTGATCCTTGTAAGGCCATTTACACTGATAATCGTGTTAGGAATGTGAAGAAGTAAAGCACATTATTTACAAACATTTAGAATTGCTTTTCATTTCACACTTATTTTATAAAACTTTGAACAAAATTTGTCAGAGAGGGCAAATGGGTATATATGTGAGACATCATTTGAATATTTAAGCAAAATATAGTTATTTAGCATCTCAGTTCATGTAAAAAGAAATGGCAATTTTAAGTTGTTTCTAAGAGGCAGTCAAAGACATTGATGAATGGAAATTTCTGTAAATCCATATGACTATGAATGGTCCAAATGTAAAAATTGTAGCAATGGAGCACTGAGGATCTTTAAAGGGTAATTTCCCAATAAACCAAACAATCTGATTGATATAAGGACATGTTTAATTCTATGTTGTTGATGGCACTCTCTAAACTGGTTTCAGCAATAGCCTGTAATTTTTTCACACTTCAAACATGTTTCAGCATGTAGAGCTTGTTACAGTTTTTATGAATATTTAGATCTATTGTTTCATACACAGTATTATATGACTCAATAACAGAAACCTGGAAGGTTATGTGAGGGGAAAGTTGAGAAGCCTCCTTGGCATCATTTAACACCATAAAGTTATTGCAATTCAAATTATGAAATTCATTTTATCTCTATGTCCATTGTCAAAGAATTTGATCTTTTACTGTTATTAAGTTAAAACTAACAAACCAATTTTTGCTTTTCTGTATGGAGAGCTGGAAGACATTCTACCTAACAATGATACAGATTTAACTCCCTGTGAAGTCTGTTAACTTTTTGAGTAATTGCCTATAAACCATTACTTATATTTCTGCTAAGAAATGCAGTATATTACGGCCAGTTTTAATATTATGCCATGTATTATTTTACAGTCAAAGTCATGTTTGCTATACATTATTCTTCAGTTGGAGGCTGTGGATAAACAACTTATTTAATGAAGGTTAGGTATTTATATTTGATGTATTGTCTGCAGGCATAGTGACAAGTATTACTATGTTATTAGTTAAACATGGGAATTAATTGTTTTTCTCTGTATATTGACTGATTATATTGGTCAGTTTGTATGTTGATATTTTTAAAATTCGTATGTAACAACTAGGTCTAACTTTAATTAATTACATTACAAAATTTGATTAAATGCTAGATTTCATTCCAGTATTTTCAGTACGGCTTTGCATATACAATATCTATTAAATTTATGGAGGGAAATATTAACGTTTTTATTCTGTGTATTGACTGATCTATTTCGGTCAGTCTGTATTTTGGTAATTTTTAACTTTATATATCACAACTAGGTCTAAATTTAATTAATTAAATTACAAAATTTTATTATTAATATCTATTAACACATTATCATCTTATTAGTACAATGTCAACAAAAAAGAATTATTGTTATGTACAATCTTTATTCAAGTGATATTTTTGTAACAATTTCTTTTTCTATGGTTTATGTATATTTGACATGTAATAAACATATTTTTTATTACTAATTTGTACAATTTACTGTGGTTATATATTGAACATATTGTATAATATATTATCTCTGTAATTCAATCTAAATATTAAGAAGTTTTATTGTTATAATCACTACGTAGAGGTAATTCTTTTAAAATTTGTCAATCTTTTATCAATTATTTTATATTAGAATATAGAATCTTTTCATGGTTTTTATATTTGAAGTATAATTATGAACATTATTATACTGTATTTGAAACATTTTCCATTTGACTATATTTTGGATGGTTCCAATGAAATATATTTTTATTATAATTTTAACTAGTATTTTAATTAATCAATTTTAACTCTTTCAATGAAATATTCTTTATAATAAAATGTCGTCTAACTTTTTTTCTTTTCTTCTAGAATTGCCAAGAATGTTAGGATTTCGCAGATCAGCTCGTCTTCTGCAATCCCTGACAAATGTTGGTGGTAAGCAAATTATTATGAATCAAATATATCGAATCGAATGAGCAATGATAGAACTTTTTGTTGGCTTTGATTTTTGTGTTTACAATTGTTATGTTGTTATTTGTTTGACATACCTATTGAGTAAAATTTTCTCCACTATGTGGTAATTTGTAAGATGAATAAACATTCACAAAATATTATTTATTTTGTCTGAATAACTTACCACCTCTTTGGTTCCAACACTAGTTCACAGTGGTAGCATACTCTTGCCCTGCTTACCTCTTCAGTACGAAGAAGCTCCGCCCCTGCCGCGGCTCCTGAGAAGATCGAGGTGTTTGTCGATGGAAGATCGGTCATGTGTGATCCCGGCTTAACCGTCCTGCAAGCCTGTGCTGTAGGTGGTGTCGAGATTCCCAGGTAGGTCCAAACCTCACCCCTCAACAATCAGTGATCAGAGGGGACCACTGCGCTGACCTCCGTTGCGGACTTGTGTTTTAAATTATATTATTACATTTTCTACATTGCGGTGCTTTGAATGTTGGACTTTTGTTACTTTGGTGTGTTTTGTTGATGTGTAATGTGTTGTTATTTTTAATTTGGTTCAAAAAATGATTTAATATTGTTTAACTTTAATACATGTTTTTTTGCTAAATCAGTACAATGAAAAGTTGACAAATTAATGATCATTAATTTGCTATCGAATCTTTTAAGCCATTGTGATTAACTAACACTAAATTATACAATTCTTAATTATTCTTTGAGGATTCAATCCATATTGTTGGTTGATACATTATCACATTATAATATGAAGAATATTAGCTCTGCCTAGATGTGTATTATTCATTGATGAGTTATGTTGCCTTCTATACTGGGTTTGTGCAAAAGTAACGCAAATTTTATCCATATTAGTTGCCGACGAATTTCAGATTGTGTCCCAGATTTTTAACTTGACAATAAACATAAATGAATGTAATTTCGACAATAAAAGCAAGAGATAATATTGTCATTCTTTACTAAACCCCACCTTCCCCCTCTCCTTCCCCTCAACTGAGCAGATTCTGCTACCACGAGCGTCTCTCCATCGCCGGCAACTGCCGCATGTGTCTGGTGGAGGTGGAGAAGTCGATGAAGCCGGTGGCTAGCTGCGCGATGCCCGTCATCAAGGGGATGCGCATCAAGACCGACTCGGAGGTGTCGAGGAAGGCGCGCGAGGGGGTCATGGAGTTCCTGCTGGTCAACCACCCGCTGGACTGCCCCATCTGCGATCAGGGCGGCGAGTGTGACCTTCAGGTGGGACCTTGTGCTTGTGGCTGCTGTTTTAGCGATCGATTGGCAGTGGCAGTGGCTCAACAATTATTAATATAATAGAGTTGTAGACTTTATTGATTTTTATTTTTAAGTAGAACTGATTTTGTTTTGAAAAGTTAACTTTTTAACTAATTTATTTATTATTTGTTTACAGTTGATTTTTAATTAATATTGATTTTTAGTGGTAATTATTTAAAATTCAGTTATTCGGCAATGATATGCCAGTTGAGAAAGTTTGATTATTTTGATGTTATTTTCCTAATAAAGTTAGTCGTATACATTATTTAATAATTTTCTCATGTAGCAATTATATAATAATATATATTATGCTACATCACATACTATTCCAGAACTACTACGTTAAAATGATGTTAACGAAATGAAGAGTTCTTTTCATCCACGTAAATTATTTTTTACTCGTTCACTACATGCTCCATCAAACACTTAAGCACACTCATTCTAATACTTTTAGCATGTTGTATGTAACTATACCGTTTATGTTGAGATTTATTAATTAAATGCCAGTTTTAAAATAATTTTTTTATTTAGTGCCAAAAGGTGTCAAATAATAAATGCACCAAATTCAAGTTGTACATCATGCATTTATGTAAATTATCGATCTACGAACCTCTGGATGATTGTTTCTGTAAAACGTTTTTCAATGAAGCGAGATTTTCTCAGTAAAGAATTCTAAAATGTGCACCGATAGATCATAATAGTTCAATTTAATTGTGGCAACACTAGTTAATGATAAGGGAGGCTTACAATGCATCAAAAGCGCACTTTTATATGTGTTTTATAGTAAATATTTAATTATCCACTTAATTTTCATGTTTGCATGAATAGAAACAAGCCAGAAAATTGTATAAAATTTGTTGCAGCTAAATTTAGTCTATTTTTGACATTAATAAAAGATGTATTTCAATCCAACATAACTTTATTGAAATTTCAGTGTGTATTTGTAAAGCCTGATTTGATCTGATTTGCAATGTGTAAATGTACAAAGGTAGTTTAAATGTCTCACTAAAGATGTTAGTATTTTTGAAATTGTTATAAAGGCTGATTCTTTATTAAATGTGTTATTATAATGATAATTTAGAACGTTACTAGGCCGGTAATTTTCAGGCAATTATCTGGGAAAGGGTTTTTCGAGTGCCCGTATCCTTTTACCTGTATCTTATCATCACCAGCTTGACGTCTCTTTTGTTAGCAGTACGTCTTTCTCGATCATTTTCTGATATTTTGTAAGTTATATGTCTCCGTTTTCTCAGGATCAATCGATGGTATTTGGAAGTGATCGGTCAAGATTCGTGGACAACTCCTATGTTGGCAAAAGGTGAGACTTGTGTGGGATTTGAAATAATTTCAAGCGACAATTGTTGTTGTTACAACATGGGCTACATGGAATAAATATTTGTATTATATAATCAGACGCTAATAACTGTTAATGTTGTCCAGCTGGATTTTTACTGTTTCTTAGGGTGTTATGTTGGACCCATTGTTGTCCATTGTTCTGATAACATTTTATATCCTTAATTAAAAAAAAACCTGTGATTCTGTATCTTTTTCATGTTATCCGTTCTATCGTGATGTAAGAAACATATTATGCTGCAATGTCTTGTGTCTTCAGAGCTGTGGAAGACAAGAACCTTGGCCCCCTTGTGAAGACAATAATGACGAGATGCATCCACTGCACTCGCTGTATTCGGTGAGTCTAATAAGCTGTTCTAAATAATTTATTACGAAATATTTGCTTGCTTGAATCTTCTAGAAAAAAAAGAAAAAATAATTAAATTATATTTGAATCGCAAAATAGAGAACACACTTCAATATCTGCAATTTATTGATTTATAGATTATACATAAATTTGCTTGATTGATTATTCTTGAATATTCGGATACATATACTGCTATATTCTTGAAAATACTTTAGTTTTACTTAAATCGACTTCAATTTAATTGAACATTTTTCTGAAATATTCTTCAATATAATTGAATTTTCTTGATTATACCATTCTTCTTGAATATAATTGAATTTTCTTGATTATACCTTATTCTTCTTGAATCCTGAATAGACCTGAATCTTTTAAAATCTTAATTATACCTCAACTTTTTAAAATACACTTTAAATTACTCGAATCCACTTCACTTCACAATAGTGTATACCTTGTTCTCTCCACCCCCCCCCCCCCCATCGCTCTAGCTTCGCCAGCGAGGTGGCTGGGGTGGACGTGCTAGGCACGACGGGCCGCGGCTCCGACATGCAGGTTGGCACCTATGTGGAGAAGCTGTTCACCAGCGAGCTGTCCGGCAATGTGATCGACCTCTGTCCGGTGGGCGCGCTCACCTCGAAGCCCTACGCCTTCACCACGCGGCCCTGGGAGACGAGGCGGGTGGAGAGTGTCGATGTGATGGACGCGTTGGGCGCCAATATTGTCGTCTCGATGCGGACCAATGAGGTTATGCGCATCTTGCCGAGACTTAATGAGGTGAGTTCTGTGACTGGTGGTGGGAGAAAAGGGTTACGGAATCGTTTGTACTAGTGTGTATTAAGTTATGCAGGTAGTTGTATCCAGCGGGTTGTTTTATATTTTGAGTTAACATTTTTTAAGGTTTTGACTTTATTACTTATTAGAATTTAAGTAGTATATTACAAGTTTGCGTATAACTATACGATATCAATCCAATAAGTCATTCCTATTAAACAAGTTTGTACTAATATCAAACTTATTAGCCGTTAAATTTGAAATTTAATTCCTCGTTTGATTTAAGATGAATAAGCGGAATTATTTTAGTAATCCTGGTTATAGTAATAAAAAGTATTTATTAACAACTAAATGCTTTCTTCGTAGAAATGTTAATATATTATTCAACCTACTTATGAAATTAGAATTTTATATCATAAACGTTTTATACAAGTTTATTAAAATGAATGTTTTACTTTAATATCGTAATACCAATAAGTTTATCTAGTGTGGTAACTCGTTAATGCTCGACTCTTTCATTTCTAATATTTTATGAAACGGACTAAATGGAACGGAATGAAACGAACTAAATTCACACCCGCGAATCACTGACGCTCATTAGCTAAACATATTTATTTAAATCCAAAATATTTGTTTCAGTGCGTTCGCTTTTTGGCAGTTTAAAACTTGCTATAAATTGTTTAACGCCTGTGTTTGGTAAGTTATGTTCCTCGTTTCCGTGTTACGGTTCGTTCAGCTTTAGTAGGATATTACCGTTTGAAATTTGTTATTATTGTATAGTCCGTAAAAAAATTAATATCGTATTAATTTTTTTTCTTTATGCTATCTAGAAATATATATTTTAAAATTCAAACCGATTTCAAATACATTATAATAGAATTGTTGTTTATTAGTGTTTATCGACCATTAATAGCATTATTCATATAAATACAATAAAACCTACTACTCATATAAAAACAAAGTAGCATATTCCAACTATCTGCAAACAACACAACAAAACCACACTTGCAGGACATCAACGAGGAGTGGCTCGCTGATAAATCTCGCTTCGCCTACGACGGCCTGAAGCGCCAACGTCTGGTGACCCCCATGCTTCATGGTACCGGCGGCCTTTCCGAGACTGGCTGGGAGGACGCTCTGGTTGAGGTGGGACAGAGACTCTCCCGTGGGGCCACAGGTGGTGGTCTGGGGGCGGTGGTGGGCCCATTCTGTGACGCGGAGG
>JAUZND010064628.1:0-17743 GCA_034780555.1 Coelogynopora nodosa | reverse complement strand
TGTTTTGGCACGTTCAACCCGGACGTCTCCGTCCTCGCCGAGGATCCGACTGCGGTGGTGGCGTACCTCCGGAAGCTCAGACTTCTGTGACGTCAGCCGCAACAACAACAACAACAACAGCAACAACTCTTATGATGAGGATGATGAGCAATGATTTATGCTTACTTTCCTAATATGTCTACTACTATATGATTTTGAAATAATTTTAATAATAAATGGCATTCTATCTCAT
Source organism: Coelogynopora nodosa (assembly GCA_034780555.1). Lineage (NCBI taxonomy): Eukaryota > Metazoa > Platyhelminthes > Proseriata > Coelogynoporidae > Coelogynopora > Coelogynopora nodosa. The sequence continues at coordinate 17,511 of JAUZND010064628.1, read as the reverse complement.
TAATCATGTGTGCTTCAACTATTCAAATGAAGGAAATTTGTTTCATGAATTTATAACTTGGTATAAGTTTACTTATATGCTCAATCGGAATTACTAAGACAATATAAAACGAAATACACAGCGTAAGAGACCATCTAAAATTTAACAAACTATTTATTTATGAAAATAATATATTAGTTGTCCAAAACGACAGATTAAAATATAACATTAAAAATATTATTCAAATTGTACATTTTGAATAAACAAATAGTTTAACAAAAGTACATTCTGAACATCAAAAATATGATAAAATATGCTTAACATGTAAGAAAATATAAAATTTTTGTATTTTTGTAAATGAACCATGTTGCAGACCATCGAAGTAATTAGAAAACACATACACAGTGATTACATTTTACGTTAATCTGATGAAAATTTACTTATATGTCCAATCGGAATTAATTAAGACAATATAGAACGAAACATACAGTGTAAGAGAATATTTAAAATTTAAAAAATATTTTATTAATGAAAAAAATAATTATTTGTGCAAAACGACAAATTAAAATATAACATTTTAAATATTATTCAAATTGTACGCTTTATATATTCAAATAGTATCACAAAAGGACATTCTAACCATCAAAAAAAGTAATAATAATAAAACATGTATTGTAAATGAACGAAGAGGCGCACCAAGAATTAAGAGCAAACACGCAGTCAATGATTAAATTTCATGATAATCTGCTGAACATTCACTTATATAAAAAATAAGAATCAATTAAGACAATATAGAATGAAAAAGAGACTTTATGAGACCATCTAGAATAGATAAATCATAAACGGATAAAATAATCCTAAAATATACACTAAATACAACCAACTAGATTGTAAATAAACATAACTCATGTATGTTAAAGTTTCAACCATCAAGAATAATTGTCCAATATGCAAAAAGGCTATTGTTCGAATTACTGCACACTTACTGCGTGAACACAAGGTACTGTTTAACGCACGAGAGCTTACTTCGATCAAGGATTTATTTTTACTGTCGACACTTCTACCATTTAACGCAAAAGAGTTTTTGCTATTACGGATATATTCTTCAAGAAATCTATTACCTTCAAAACTGAAAAGTCAATTTGAATTAATTCTGCACAGATATCAACGAAACGAAATTCCCAAAGTTGCCTTACTGCATGGATATCAATCAACACAAGATGTCGAACAAGAAATTAAACTCAAATCAATCAGTGACAGACGAGGAATCAATACGGTCTGACGACGAGGAGGAAATCTCAATAAAATCTATGGAAGATATGGTGGAGGATCAGGAAGAAGAGAAAGAGTCGACGCTTCTGACTATAATTCTGGAGGACATACAGAAAAACCTACAGAAGAAATTGACCCTGAAAGAGTTGCACCATAAAGTACAAGACAAAATGATGAATTATATTTAGCTATTCAATTATATGAAAAACGAAGAGGCAATGGAACGAATTGAAGAAGAGATCTAAAAAATTCAAGAAGTCACCTATAATTCAGCTCTATGAGAGAGTATTAAACGATTGTGGTATATTTTTTAAAGCAGAGTGTGTGATGCATTGAACTCAATTAATATCGCACATGTTGGTGACGATGTTGATCATGATATTGACACATTTAATAATAAAATGCGTCCATTATATTAAAGTACATTTTCATCTTAAACTATATACAGTATAAAGAAGTACTACTGTGTAACTTTCTTATAAATCAGCATTTGCTCCACCCTACTGGTATGTTACACTTTAATAAAAAATTGGATTAAAAAAACTATTCGTTATTGATTTGAAATAAAATTATTTGGGCCCACTTAGTCGGAATTCTCATCAAAACCAATACGTAAGTAGAAAAATCAAACTGAGTGAACCATACTTAGCGAGAATCGTAGAATAGACGACTTGTCTTATGGTGGTGAGTTATCTTATCAAGTTTGGGGTGGGAGTCATTGTTAAAGTAGAAAACAATATTTGTGTAAATGAAATTTATTCTCAAAATTTATAATTTTTTACATTACAAACAGAAATTTATTAATCAATTGGTAGTACAAGACACCATAATTTTTCACATAGTTGACGATGTATAGGTGGAGGGGAGGTATGGTCAAAGGTCAAGTGGTGATCTAGAATTGACCCGTCCAATACTACTATTGAAATAACATTTTCAAATTATTATTAAATTATATATACAATTTAAAACATTAACACGATGTTTAATTGAAATATTTGCATAATATTGAAATTATTTATTTATATAATTATTTATATACGGTGTTAATTATTATAAATATTTTCATTCAAATTAATAACGTTTATATGTTTGAGTGTCAATTATACAACTAAAAAGAATAATCTAATTGAATTTCTTTCAGTCAGTGATTCTTTGACTTGTTTCGTCTTTAATTGACAAGTAAAACTATATGATAAAATACCCTGTGATGCAAAAGTTAATGAAACATATTCACTTATTTAAAAAAACAAATTAAACATGTATAATTTATTACAATATGCGTTAATAAAACGTAAAGCATCTAAACAATATTATGTTCACAATTGGAAAATATTAATAAATTAAGTTGGAAATTGGGTCTAACAACAGTAACATATTGTCCTTCACAGTGACCTTGACATTGTTTTATAGAGTAAGTTGTTGATATGAGAATAAATACACTAACAAACTAAAAATAATTCAGATATACTTGCTGTAAATAGTTAGGTCAGAGGTCATTTTGACAAATTTATCTCACATATATACTTTTCTATGCTTAATGATTTCTTTAATATTGAAGAACATCTAATATATTGATCATTCTATTGTGAAGTGAGGATATTTCATAACATTTATAGTTGGTTTAATTAATTATCGTAAAAGAATAAATATATTTATTAAAAAAATATAACATATTATTATATTCCTCGTTTAAAAAAAAATTTACAATAAAATACCCATAAAAATGATTTATCCTAAATTATTCATAAAAACAAATACGGTACCTGGTATATAATTTCTAATATACAATGGGAAGTATATTCACCTTCTTGAAGCGGTAGGGCTTATAGTTATTCACATTTGATAATATATTCTTTAATTATTCTTTATTTCTAGATAATATTATTCTATCAACGTTACGTTATTGACAGGAAAAAACTATTTTTTATGGCGGAACAGAGAGTACTAAAGGTTATATTTCACGCCAGACCAAAATTCCATTTTACTGCGGTAACTAAAATCTAATTTTAAGGCACTGACCATTTTTTCTCGAATTGAAAGATATTTATATTAAATTATAACGCACCAGCCATTTCTTAAATTAATTTAAAATCCGGAATTTTCTTGTTAACATTTATAGCAAATTTCAACGAGTGTGTTACATCAAAAATAGGTATAGTTTATATCCACAAGATGATTCATTTAATATTCATGTTCATGTGACAGTATATTGTCTGCCAATTATTATATAAATTTAAGATCCGCTATTTTCATGAATTCTCTAGTAAGGCGTTAAACTATTCACAATTATAGTGTATAGAAAGTTGTTTAAAGTTTGCAAACGCTGAACTTCCGGTTATGGAACTGTAAGAGTAATAATTTTAACTTGTATATTCATTTCATATTATAACAGTAGGCTAAGTATTAGAAAGTTTTATAGGGTTATTTGAAAATATTCTAAGCCACTGTAATTATTATTTTGTTGAATTTCATGTTAGAATTCTTCACAGGTGCCTTTAACCATTTTTCATGAAACCAATGGAATATGTTAATATTATAGTCGTGTGTTATAAAATAGCCTAATTCTGTGTGTGTACAAAATGTATCTCCTCTTAGAGTTTCGAACCGATTCTTAAATGTATTGGAAGCTTTTTTGTCAACCCAAAATGGGAAAATCTATACCTATAAGCCTTTTTTGCTTTTCATCCAAAAATAGTTTCAGCCATCAAAAATATATTATTGTAAAAATATTTTAGTGTATTGTATGTGGTAATGTGAAGCAGATTTTAAAGGCTTTTTTAAATCTAAATAACATTAAACAGACATTAATGTATCAGACTCATATCAGCACTTTGTTATAGATTATGTATAGAATTAATTAAAATTGCATATGATAATGCAACAAATTAAAGCTACATATAGGCTATAGGCTATAGCCAATTATAGCCAACTATAGCCAATTATCCAACATATAGGCTATAGCCAATTAATTAAAAAAAAATTCCAGTAAATGTTTATGGAAATATGACACTGTAAAATTGATTAAATCTTTAAAACAAAAAAATATATTTGTCAATGACCTCGAAAGCATATGATATCAAAATATCAAAATGCTATCTTTGCTATTTATAATAGACGATAATAAACGAACATAGTTATCCGAATATTGTTAATAATTTATTTATAACTTAGTAACTTACATTTTTACAGGATTTTGTAATTAATGTATTAACAATAAAATATGACAATATATTATATACTAAAATAAACTATAATTAAATAATCAAAAAAACTATTCTAGAAACGTTAGTAAATGACCTTCAAAAACGTAGAATGTCGAGATAAACAATTTCGACGGTAAAACGATGGGTAATATACTTTATGTATTCAATAAACTTAAGATATATAAAAAAATCTACAACGACGGCATTTTCCTCATTTTATACATATTAATAAATATATTATTCATTAAGAGTAATTTTTCGTTAACTAAATAGCAGAAACGCTAAACCATTTGAGTTGCTAGGAATGTTTAATTCACATAAACATGTGGATTATTATCGAAGTAGACCTACATGTTAAATTTATCTTATATTATGTAATTTGATCTTATAATATTTGTAATCTGTTCCTGTGATTTAAATAGCTTTCATTTTACAGTTTTAGAGAAAGCGTAAGTGCTTTAGGAATGAAAGATATATGCAAATTTCCAATATTAAAATTGTAATATTTGTAATGAAATATTTTTACAAAATAGTGTAATAAAAACTTTTTTTTTAATCTACGATGTTTTGAATGACAATTACAATTCATGAACATGTTACGTAAAAAATAATTCGTATTTATTTTCAATTATTTAATAAATAAATAATATTTTTTATAAACGAGTTAACTGTAACAATCAAAGCAGTATTAATTTGGATTAATATAATTAAATTTTTATACATTCTTCTTAATAAGGAAAATTTATTTTAATATTTGAACATTACATTACATTGATTTTTACATAAATATCATTACATATTTTTTAAAAACTAATTTTTTGTTAGTATTTTAGGTAGTATTTGTTGAATGCCCAAATTAACCAATTTTATAGAAATAAAACTATTTATGCTTTTCAAAATATTAGTGAGTCTTTGTTCTTTTAACTTGTATGAATTATTTTAAATAGTTGAATCACGAAAAAAAACATTTGAAAGCTTGACAGAAGAATATATTTAAATGCTGCCAAAATAATATTTTATATACAGGTTACTCAGATATCAATCCACTATATTTGTATAAAAATGGAATAGGTTTCATACATACTACTTTATCAGTATTACAGAAAACGTTAACTTTAAAATTGCCCATTTGAAATCTAAAATGACAGAGAAGATTGTTGATCACTATCTGGTCGGGTTATTAGTCTCATTTGGCAGATGAAATGATTTGGCATGTCACAGGGCTGGTCGTTCCATAGGTAGCGATACGACCTCTCCAGTTCGAGGCAGTGCTCCCCCCCTCTGCCGCCCCCATCCGGATTACCAGGATACCAATTGCGGAATCCCCTAATCGCCGCGTTCCGAACTCCCGCCCATCGCCAGTCGGCTGAGTTGCCCAAATTGTTTCCACCCGTCCAAAAGCTTCCTTCATAGGAATCTTTGAGGCATTGAATAAAAATTTGTATGCGTTTTTTAGAGAAAATTTATATTTTTTTCTAAATTTGTAAAACCATAAAACCAGTCAATTCTTTCTAGTTTTCACTATATTAAAGTTAAGTTCGATTAACTTGAAGTATTTATCTTATTGTGAGGTGTGTGCTGAAGATTTATAAAATGCAGATTCAGTTATTTTGTATATGAAATGTTCCTATAGCAAAACTCAATGAGTAAGTTTCAAAAATGAATTTGGGGAGATATTTAGTGTCACAAATTTTATTGTATACACATATGTAATCAATTATTCTGTCGTACATTTGTCATTTTTAATATTAATTCTAGTAAACATGAAACCCTCCTTTAATATGTTATATTTGGCACCCACTTTTTAATCAGAATCCTCTTTTTTAAATCATCCTTTTTATTTGAATTTTTAAATAGTATTATATTTTTCTGATATTCAAATTGTTTAATTCTAATTCTAATTTTCTATCCTATTTTGTTAGAAAGATACTTCTTACATTATGCCTTTTTTCTCGCTGTTATTATTATTAAAAAAATAATATATAATTTTTGCTTATATAACAGAATCTTGGTGATATAATAAAAGTAATAATAATAAATATATGATAAGATAAATGAAAAATTTTAAAAGTAAATTTGCTAACATATTTTATTTAATATTTTATTAATATGTCATACCCCCAAATTAACCAAATCAACCAAATGAAATGATCGAAGTAAGAGTTGATACTATTTACTATGTATTTACATGATCATATTAACATTAGACGTAATTTAGTTTACAAATATTCACCATAGTTATCATTAGGTTTATTCAGTTTCTAGGAAATAATTTCAGATATGTGGTACACATATAACTACTATTTTACTTCGATTTTTAAAAAGAATTGATTTGAACTATATAATCTCACACATATACGCCTGAAATTTCTGGTTGATATATGATTTTTTTTTCTTCTTTTTCTTTATACTGCAATAATTATTTGATACATAGTAACATTGATTGGGAATTCCATTTGTTCTAAACTTCTTTTAATTATAGTAATAGACTCTGACTTTAATATTGAAACTCAAAATTATAATGTGTTTTGTGTTATTATAATAAACTACTATTTCATCATGGTATTTTATTGTTAGAACATTCACAAGCTTTCACAAGTTTTCACAAGCCCTATATTAACTACTACATGTAAACTATTTTTTTGCGTAACTGCTATTTGAGTTTAATTTATTACTCATTCAAATTGTTTTGCATCAATTATAAATTTTACAGTTTTGTATTTCTTAATCCACATTTTCTACACGTTACATAAATTCTAATCAGAACATTTATAATCTAAATTATTTAAATTAATAAATTTTCTTTTATATAGATTATGAAGAGTAACGATTTGGGGTTGTTAAAATGTATAAGTTGAAAAAGTCTTTTTAAAGTTCGTATATATTGTATATATAGGCTATATAGCTATGTATATATTTATTATAGGTTATAATAATGTTATGTTACTGGTAATATAAGTAAAAACACAGTAACACTTTTTCAAGCAGATAAAAATGTAATAAATAAGCACAACATAAATATTAAAAAATAAAAAATAAATAAATAAAACCAATGATATAATTTAAAATAAGTTAAGAAACATGATGTAGTTGAATTTTAAACATCTGCTTTATAGTGAATTATGTTATAATCATCAAACTTTTCCCGCTAATGTTCTATCCGGGTATCGATGATCTAGTGGCCACTCTTTGTTGAATTACTATTATGATAAATAATATTATTATTCATGGCATATGTATTTTTATATATCAATAGCAATATTATTTTGATTATTTATGACTATATTTTCTAATTTATATCTAATAAAAATAATGAAATTTATTATCAGAATTATACATGAAAAATGGTGATTGAAAAGTCCTTAGATTGACAAAAAGGAAAGAGCCTATTTTTCATACAATTAGTAGAAGCTAGATTGTTGATTAAGGTTTAAATTTTTGTTTTGTTTTTTGGAAGGTTGATATTTATGAACCAATTAGACTTTATTTCACTCTATGATTTTTAACGTTTATTTTACCTTTTTAAATATTTATAACAAATAGTATTAGAGATGGTTGAAATAATATTAAATGGTTTATAGATGAATTTGTATTGGTTTTAAAGTCACAATATATAGAAACTTTGACGTCCTATTTCGACGGTGAAATAGGTTATATAATGGATGAGGACTAGCTATAACTTTACCGTTCGTACATATTTATTTAGCTAATTATGTTGAGTATGCAAATTTTATTAAATTAAATATACATTAAATTACGATATTGATGACCCTTTATAGTTACTTACAATAAATAGATTTACATGTACCACAAAAATTGAACACTTACTTTGGTGTTGCCGGATATAATCAAGCACAAACTTATTATCGTACCACGAGTCAATACTCAGTAGTTCAGCATGGATGGCCTCGCAATAGGCCTTTGCACTGAGCCAACTTACACTCATTTGGAAGAATCTGAAGCATTTGCCACCATACCGTGTAAACCCGTTAGGGCATCGAACAATTGATGGCATGTTCATACCTATAGGAGGGGAAAATTTAGGACTTGATTTCAATGACAGTATTAAATTTTAGATATATACCACAAATTGAAATACACAGAAATAAATCCCGCTGAATTGAAAATTAGATTTCTTATATTAAGCTTTTACCTAATTCTTCCGAACATTGCTAAGTTTTACATTTATTAGCGAAATCTTGGTATAATATGGATAATATTTGTAATATTTTGGTAAAATTTATATAACTTACATTTCGTATAATTATTTTATCCAAGTGATTAATAAGAAATTCAAGATATATTTACAATTCATCCAAATTATACCCAGATGTTGATAAGAAATGCAAAACTTGACAAAACTTGGAAGATTTTAGTGAGAATTTTAGTAAGTAATCCAAGTTTCTATTCATCGGGACCAAAACAGACAAAGTGTATAATATTATTGGTGAATTTAAAGAAAGTATAAAAGTAATTTATATTCAATATAAATATTACATGTAAAGTTGTTATTAAATTACATTCAATAATCTTTATTAAATGTCATAAAATATCTTCAACCAAACAAATGAAAAACATAAAAAGTATAATTAGTTTTTCTAATAATAAATTAGTGATTCACAAAAGTCTATGTTAATATTTATTGGTGCAACTAATAGTCAATCGGAGGAATTTATATATACTAATGTGGAAAGTAAGGATATTGATCTCAACCTTTAAAACATGAAGTACAGTCTTCTATTCTTTTCTTAATAGAAATAAATATAATAAAGTTATATTATATCTCTTTGGTTCGAACAAATTCCATGCACCTGGATTTAACTAAAAAATATTGAAATCGTTCATCTATGGCTTGTTTCCATGGTATCAACAATTTGAACAACAAATCAGGTGATGTGATACGCTGCGACAAATACGTCAATTATGACTAAAGATCGCAACAAATATTTATTTTGGCTTCATGGCTCGTCGTTCCATTTGTACCAAACTCCTCGCTACATTAAATGACTATACAGCGTCTGCAAATCGCGGAATACGCATAGACGTAATACACATTGACTTCGCTAAGGCGTTTGATTCCATCTCACACCAAACGCTGCGTATTTAACTAAAATCCTATGGAGTAAAAAAATTGAAGTTTTGCTTGGATCAGCTCCTTTCTGATCGGCAGAACCCATTGTGTGATCATCGATGGCATTTGCTCAAACCCCTTACCTGTTGAGAGTGGGGTCCCCCAAGAAAGTGTATAAGATTGTCTGTAGTTAGTCTGTTCGCAAGATCAGACAGTTAGAATTCAACATTTCTCCGATCTCTGGAACGCTTCTACCTATGGACGCTATATATTTCGGAAGTGTGAAATTACGATCCTATAACTACTGTCTTGGATCTGTGCCTTTGGAAACTAAAACATTATCCGCGATATCGGTGTTAGCATCTGCAGTAACTTAAAACCTAGTACCCACTGCTGAGTGCAACGAAATAGTTTCCAAAGCATATTGCCGAGGCTATACATGATGTTAAAGGCTTTTAAAACTCACGACCCTCCGTTGCTCCGCTGCTCATCATATATATGATTCTTATGAACATCGTTTAAGGTTACTAGAACTCAAGAGCCTTGAACAACGCACATCTCTATTCGATCTGTACATGGTGTATCGTATCGTAAATAATTTAGTTGACCTTAAGCTTAGCGACTTTTTTGATAATGAAAATATTAACCACTATATATAATACGTGTGTTTGACATTCTATATAAGAAACTGAAAGGTACTCCTCTCCCCGAGTATAATTTTACGCAACATTTCTTTTCTAAACGATTTCTCTCTACTTGGAACTCCCTCACAGAGGACATTGTACTTGCACCATATACTCTGTTCATTTTTTAAAAAGCGTTTATCGGCTTTTTTGAATGTATAGGCAGTTTCATAAGTGCAATTTTTATGCCAGTACTTACCCTTTTGTACAGTTTAGGTGTTTATATGTGTTTAAAGTTGTATTTTTTTTCTTGTACAAATAAAATTTATCTTATCTTATCATATCTTAAATATTCTTCTATATAAAATAGGAAAATTAATGAGAACTTAAAATATTTTTTAGCATTAATTCTATTGTATCTTGATTTAAATGAACTGTCTTAGAAAAAAAATAATAATAATAATCTTATCATATGTTAAATATTCTTCTATATAAAATAGGAAAACTAATGAGAACTTAAAATATTTTTTAGCATTAATTCTATTGTATCTTGATTTAAATGAACTGCGAAACTAAAATTTATACAAATAATTAGTTTAACTATTTAGTGTTGTATAATCATTAAAAATATATTTAATTCTCCTATATTACCCCCTATTACCCTCTCTTATGCCACCATCAGTTTATGATCGGACCTGACAGAAACAGCGTATTTTATAGTGTTTACTTTAAGTGGTGTAAATTTGAAGTTTTGGTGTTGTAGAAAAATATTTTCGTGAAAATTAATTTATCTGAATTAGTTATTTTACACTAACAGTTCAAAGTGATATATTTAAAGCAAAGGTCCGTAAATTGTAACAATGTTTTCATAATAATCTAAAAGTGTAGACCCTTACTATCATGAAATATATAAAATTTTAATCACACTAAGAATCAAACAAAACATCCCAAATAAATTAAGATTTTAATTAAGTTCAAATCAATAATATACTTAGAAAGGGACGTAGAAAAGAAAATAAATTATAATATTAATATTATTATGGATTATGGATTATGTTACTTTTAGAATTGTGCTATCGTTGTCTTTGCTAAGAATTTTTCTTATTTAGATTTGTTTATGCTACTAACAGTATCCATTTTCAAATGAATAATCATGGAATGTGGGTTGAAGATTACCAGGTTTGTGTACCCATTATCCCAGTTTTGTTTTAAAATTATTAAATAAAAATATAAAACTGCACTTAACTTAATTATGTGAATATATTGTTTTTATTGCATTTCTATATTATATATTATTAGTATGGTTAACGTGCAACACATAATGTTAAAATATTTATATTACTGAAAAATATAAAGGTATATAACTTTATTATCTTTAAAAAATTGTGTTCTCTGCATATTTATCATTTATATAGCAAACTCAGCGCAGTGTTTTATTATTATATACATTATATAGGCGAATTAATGTTACTTACATATACATGTGTCTGAAATTTGTGGAACATTAGGCGGAGGGGCAAGTACTGATAGCACCAATGCCATAAAAACAAATACCACAGTACAAGTTATAGAATGCATTTCTCCAAAGTTGAATGAATATCTAAACAAAATGGATTTCTTCTTTGCCTTGATCTGATTTGTATAACATGATATATAGCAATGATTGTCAGATAACAAAGCCAAAACAATTACATTACCACCTCTCCTCTGATAGATTTACGATCAGGTCATTGGTTCAAGCTCAATCTCTTATTGAGCTTTGTTGAGCTGTGTCAAAGCAGAACATATTACAAACCATGGATATACTATTGTATATAGGCTATACATGAAAGTCACATGAAGCACTTAAAATAAGCTGCAATGGCCTGACTTTGTGACTGGAGTGCTAAAATAGTGGTGATGATGCGTTCGAATGTATCAACCTGATTGAAGGCTGTGCCATCGTTTTGTGTTTATAGTTTGTGTGAATTGATTTGTGACGACCGCAGTACAGGCTCTCTGAATTAAGTACTTGAGCAATCAATCACATGCGAGATATTTTCTGCACCTATTAACCAAAGGAGCAGAAGTATGAGTGACGTTTGTGTTGGATCGTTGTTTATAAATACAGCTACAAGAATAAATGAAATATCGAAATATATTTTAATCATGTTTTTAAAGATTTAATTTTTTTTCACATTTTTGAAGATTAAATCTGTAATCAAGCTAATTGACTAAATTCAACACAACTTGGTTTTACGAAGATACGTTTATTGTGTTATGTAGTTGACCACTTATAGCAACTTAAAAATTTAAAAAATTAATTTAAACTATAATTATTTTAATAATTACTGATATCAAATTTTCCTACGGAACGAGCTAGCCACATTTTGTTCAGTATTGTTTTGGAAATTACAAATAAAAGTCATCTGAATTCCATCTGGAATTTATAGTGATTCAATATGAATTGCACATAAAATCCACTTAATCTAATGATTTTGAAATCATACCTTGTGCAATGGAACCACCAACTTCTTGTAAAACTAAAAAATCGTGCAAGAATTTAATCTACGAAAGTAAATAGCCTATTTGTTTTTTAAAACTTGCTAAAACTTGTTTTCAATCCACAACTTTTAATTTTCTAAAATTAATTTAAGTTAAATACGGTCCACAATTCATACCTGTGACGTTGTACATTTTTTATTTGTTAATTTGTATATGTAGTGAAAAAAATAGGAAATGGAGTTACTGCCTATAAATTGTTATATGGATAAATTATATGCTATATAACCCTAACATTTTAATATAATTATTATAAGGCAGATATATCGGTATAACTATCTAGACGACATAATATATCTGCAATACTAAGTGTAACCTAAAATGGGATAGTTTATTATTGGCATGCAAAAGTTACTATAAAATGATCCATATTAGCACATGATAAATTATATTTCATACAATATTGAGCAAATACTTAATTCCTGAATTGGAATTGCCCCATCTGCAAATCTGCATACACTTCATACACTTGTCTGGTCTTGATGATTAGCCATACCTGCTTATAAATTAACCCATAAATCAAATATCATAGTTGATATAGGCTACCTATACGCTCAATCAATGCATACTTGAGGAACTAGTACAACGTATTTTAGGACTTTTATTTAGTCAATTCTCTTTTACGGGGTGTGAAACAATAAACGCATAAACAAATCACAGTATTACAAATAGGGTTTGATTTTCATGTCGATGAAAAAATTATCTTTCACAAATATCTCAACATTGTCACTACAAACAACAAATATTTTAAAGACCAATTCGCATTCCGCCAAACAGGTAGCACGACAGCAACCATTATAGCATCAATAACCAAATCCGTAACTGACACTCTCTTAAAAGGTAAAGTATGTTCGAATGATCGCTTTAGACTTCTCGAAAGCTTTCGACACTGTAAAGCACCAGATACTATTCCAAAAATTTGGTAATTGCAACATTTCTATAAATCTATGTAACTGACTCTAACGTTTCTTAGCCGAATACCGACATAAAACTAGTATCGAGTGACAAATCTCCAAAGAAACTATCATAAATGCAGGTGTAATTCAGGGGTTAGCACTTGGTCCATTTACATTCTCAGTGGTAGCCTCTTGTTTAAAGCCATTAAATATGGGAAATAATTTCCGAAAATATTCAAATGACACATATCTGACTATTCCACCAAACAACATCCACACGATAGAAGATTAAAAATTAAAATTAAAAATTAAAAATATCCAAATGTGAGCACTTAAAAACAGTGTGAAGCTCATAAAAAGTAAATTTAAACAAGTCGTTTTTAAAAGACCCAGGTCCAAGGAAGAACCCCCAAGCATGCCCAACATTGACAGACTTTGGGAGTTAAAAATGCTCGGCGTTACGTTCTACAACTGTCTGGAAGTGCGGATACATATTACCTCACAAATAAGAAAAAGCATAAGTTGTATTTATGAATAATAACAATTAAAACTTCGGGCCTAAAATCAAATTATTATATTATCAAACATTATATTTTCCGCCTTAGTATAGTTGCAAACTCTTATACGCAAGCTAAAGCTGGTGGCGCTTTGTCCCCAGAGATGACAAAAAAGAGCTGATTCAATTCACAAGACGAAGTTTAAATTCGGCAACTGTAACGAGAGTTGATTTTAAAACACTTTCGGAAAAAACGGAACGAACATTTTTCCAAAACATTATCCCTAATAAGAATCATACACTATAGACCATCCTATACCAACAACTTTAAACAAAGGCACAGAAATTACCACAATTATAGCAGACAAGTTCTATTGAAGAACAAGTATCGTGATTTCATGGTAAGAATGCTACATATTTGTACATATTGATCAGCTGTAAAGACTGGAAAGACTTTTATCATTATATCATATGACTATTTTTCAATATATTGTTTTATAACATGTATCCTTCATTCATCATTTATTTATATTTGTTGTTTTTGTAAAATATTGTGTATGTAAATGTTAAAATAAAGCCTGTTATTATTATTATTATTAAATACTATTGTTTATTATATATGTTTTAGGCATTGAAAGCAAAGCACTTACAGCAAAATTAAATATGTTATCTGGCTATCTGTCGTTTTGTTGGCGTAGTCGTATACATTGTTATACTACGTTATTCTGGTATGTCTACTGCTAATTAATCCAAAATACAGGTTATTTATTTATATTTATCAAAAACGTGCAGGACCATTTCTGAAATGTTATATGGTTGCAGATAGATAGTTTAAAATAGTTTAAGCTCTTGGCGGTAATGGAGCTCTCTGGAAGATTGTTCCAAAGACGGATACGCGAGGAAAGAAGGAGTTTTGGCACACTGAAGTTTTGGGGTGTGGTAAAAGGAACTTGGACGTGTGTCCCCTCGTATTAAAATGGGACGGAGTGAGGTATTCTTCGGCTGGGATGTCGATATATAAGGTCATTTGGGATCTTATATATATCATTGAGGCCGAGGCCATGTTGCACCGATGTTAAAGTGTGTCCCATTTGTGGTCAGATAACGTTGCCATGACACTGCTTGTATTCCTGTAATTGTTTGTGACGAATCTGGCTGCTTTCCTCTGTATCTTTTTTATTAGGTCAATAAGCTTCTTGGTTTGCGGTCTCAAAACTGTTGAGGCGTATTCCAATGTCGGTCTCAAATACGTCATATAGTAAGTTGCTTCTACTGTAGATGGACAAGTGTTGAGGTTGCGTTTAAGGAAAGCTGATATAGAATTTGCTTTCTTTGTTATTTAGATAATATAATAGTTCCAATTTAATTTTTGGTTTATTGTTATCCTTATTTGGATAAGGGTAAAGTAGCGTATATATGTGGCTGTGGATGCTATAATCATAAACAGATGATTGTCTCAAATTTTGAATGTTAATAGTTTCGCATTTTTCTAGATTAAATCTTATAGGAGCCATTTGTTTTACCAAGTTTGGAGTCTAACCAGGTCCTCTTGTAGCATTTGCTGATCGTTGAGTGTTCCGCTAGATCGATAGATAATACTGTCGTCGGCAAACAGTTTCATTGTTGAGTCAACACAGTCGAATGTTCCTTGTGGGATGCATGAACTGATCTGTGTTGCAGGTGAACACTGACCATCGATGATCACCTTTTATTGACGTTCTTTGAAGAAGCTGGAAATCCAATTCAAGATATTTCCTTGGATTCCGTAGAATTTCAAGCTTGAAGAGCAGGCGGTCATATGGCACTACATGAAAGTTCTTAGAGAAGTTAAGAATAAGAAAGTCAGTTTGATGTACATTATATTATTGATATTTCTTGCCAGTTTATTAATACATAGTGGAAGCTGGGATTCTGTAGATCTTATTCATTGGAAGCCGTGTTGTATTGTTGATTTGGTTATTAGGGATTTATTTCAAATTCTATAATTTGGATAAGATCTTACTAGAGAAAATAATAATTACATGGAATGATATTTATAATAAATATGTTGCTATGTAATAAATGTACTATAAATTTTTATTACGAATGCAAAATTCACTAATAACAAAAATATAAAATTAATGTAACAAAGGTAAGCCAGGAAAAAATTATTAATGTCAGTGAATTTTTATCATATTATTAGAATAAGCTCAATGAATAGATATATTATATCTTCCCAGAAAGATAATACTGGGAAAAAAAATTTATTATATGAACGTAACAACGTAAATTTATTTGATCTGGAAGTCTTCAAAAGTATTTCTCTCTGTCGGTTTTAAAAACTGTAAATGCTTAAAATAAAAAAATTAATTTACTTCCAACGGAATTTAATTAATTTTTATAAAGAAATTATTTTAAAATTTCTGAAATTCTAAATTTAAATTTTAAAAAGATGTCTACATGAATAAAATTCGATAACACAATATCTGCCTATCTAAAACAGTTATTAAAATTTTGTGTATTATATATAGCTGACAAAAGTTTTTACCTTATTGCTGCAAAAGGTT
This sequence comes from Coelogynopora nodosa, assembly GCA_034780555.1. Classification (NCBI taxonomy): domain Eukaryota; kingdom Metazoa; phylum Platyhelminthes; order Proseriata; family Coelogynoporidae; genus Coelogynopora; species Coelogynopora nodosa. The sequence continues at coordinate 884 of JAUZND010064628.1, read as the reverse complement.
CTAGTAATTATTATATTGTAGCTTGAATAAAAATACTTCTTATCATGGGTGCAGAAGGTGTTGAGAAGGCGCATTTCGGAAATCGGCCCAAGCATTAGAATGTGAAAGATGAAATAGGTAAAAAAATAATTAAATATTATTTGTGACTAATTTCGATTTGTTATGTGATGTTGTTATGGCTGAATAAATGCGTTAATTTACTAATGTATATAATCTGATCTAAGGGAAGAATTAGACACGTCATTGTAACATTTGCCATTAGGATAATATCGGATCGATTACACCCAATGTCATATAATCCAGTGAAATTATAAAAATACAAAATATCTCATCAGAAATGGTCACAGGTATGTAATTCCGAAGGTAAATATTAAATAATGTATATAATAAGGCATCATGCATAATACTGTCTGATATAACCTCCATAGAATCACGTGACTTGATCCGAATTATTAGAATTGTGCCAGAATTATATTAAATAATCGCAATAAGGCATTAAACTAAAAAAATAATTCCCAGATGTGGTACCCCTGCTGAACTGAATTGTACCTAACCTGAACTGAAATCACGGGTGTACTATATCGTACATCTTTTATACTGCATATGACTTCTATTTTCTTTCAGGGTATAACGAGAGCGCTCTACCTTATCAGTAGATTTTTTTTCTTTCCAAATTGTAGACTTATAGTTTACTTATATATAGTAGCTGTATACAAGTATACACGTTTATAAGTATACAGATGTATGTAGAGTGCCAATTTTGATCTAATTGACTCGCTCTCTTGATATAATCGGCAATGGGAAGATTAATGAAGGTGTGGAAGGATAGAGGAATCACTTTAGAAACCAAAGTGAAGCTGGTCAAAGCACTGGTATTCCCCATC
>JAUZND010064617.1:0-17744 GCA_034780555.1 Coelogynopora nodosa | reverse complement strand
CACCATTGTCTAAGTACTTATGCACTCAAATTCTGCCAATTTTCACGGCTTACTCCTTTGGATTTCACGTCACTGTAATGAGGTAAACAATTCATAATAAAATAATTACATATATTTTAAATGTAATAGTAATAAATGATAATGATAACAAATCATAAATAACGGATATTGCTGTTGTTGAAATAATTTAAATTAATTCAATGTTTTGTTTGTTGCCTTTTTCTTTATTTAAAACTCAAATGTATATTTTTAATAGTACACAGAACTTGTTGCAAGCATGCGTTTAACACATTTTCACTCATATTTATTAAACTTATGAATGTCGAACATATTAATTACAAGCTGTAACACTATTTGAGAATTATGTACATTATACATATATTATATTTTTTCATATAAACTATCAGTTACATATATAAAACTAATTTAATTAAATTAGCACATGTACAAATATCATAAATAGAGCACATAAGGGTTTCTTCTATTGATTACCAAATCTTGCTAAAAGCTAGATACATCACGTACAATACATTATAATACCGTTTACCTTGTCCACGAAACCGTTGATATCCTTCTGTTGAGTCTCCAGCTGAAGATTGATACCAGAAATGTGGCGTTCGAAGGTGCACAACTCGTCGGCGCTCACCGTCTCCAGATCAAGGCCGAGGAGACGATCAAGGAACACTTGAAACTGGATCTCATCCTTGTGGATAACTTGGAGTAGCTCAAAGAAAATTTTGAACAGGTCGAGTCGGAAGAGTACCGTCTGACGGCAACGGATCCAGGCAGACTTCAACTCTTCGATGCGAATCTGAAGGAAAATATTGCAGAAGTTGGTGGAAATGGGATAGGATATTAATATATAAAAAGGATCATTTTAGATAACAATATAGAAAAAATTACTTATTTTTTAACAAATTATTCAGGCATTATTTTGTAAAAAAATAACCGATATTGTGAATATATTGTTTTTATAATTAAAAATAATCTATTTGAAAATGGGATAATATCTTTTTAAAAATTTTAAAAAAGGTTATTTAATTAAAATTATTAACGTATTTGATCTATATTTTAGAATTAAATATTTAGGATATTTTTCAAATGTTAAATATTACTTTAATTATTCTAAAATTATCTTTAGAACATTCAAAACAACTTGTTTTACTATTTATAACTCTAACCAATTATAATTATATTCAAACAAACTTTAATTAAATTTGATGTTAAATTTGAAAAGAGAAAATCATTTTTAATATTAAGTGTTATATAGCGTAATGGTTGTATAATTATAAATGTTTTCCGTTGTAAAAAGGAAAATCGTTCATTCTTGTGTTGTTATATTCATTGATTTAATTTTAAGAGGCACATATTTCGAAGTTATATATACAATAATCATATGCTTAACATGTTTAACTAATATCGCCAATTTGAAAACTGGCTACACCTTCAAAATAAAATATATAATTTATCATTGATTAAATATAGATAACGTGATAAATTCTAAAACCAGAATATATTATTAAATCAATTACACCATCAATTATATACATTATTGTGTGAAATAAATTTTATAAGCCCATTACAGTATTATGAATTACTCAATATCTTTGAGTCAGTCTAGGTTTAGGCATAATAATAATCATGAATGACCGTTGTGTGTTTTTAAATGTTCTATTTTACCTCCATAGCAGGCAGATCATTAGTGGGTGAAAGTCGGCCTCTGGCCTCATCCAGAAGAGTTTCTAAATCAATCTCTCGATTCTTTAATTCCAGATCGAGTTGTCGGTGACGATCCAAAAAGTCAGATACTGACAGGGTGGTTGCTCCAGGCTCACCATAATCTCGAAGTGAAGCAACGATTACTTCGAAAAGCCATGTAAATAACTGAAATGAAGCGTTAAGCGTTATCCGTGCATAAAAATGGTCACTTATAATTTTTTATAACAAATTTACTGCGTTTATTAATGACTCATAATAATCTTAAATTTATTAAACAAAGTGTTATTTGTGGATTGCACAAATATAGTAAATGAAAACTAATAAAATAAATTAGAACATTAAACGTAATCACTTTTATGAAACAAAAAAATATTAATAAGACTTAATATAATAAACAAAAACTACCTATTGTATATATTTGAAACTAATTTTTTTTGAACGATTTCATAATTTTCGACTAAATCTTACTTACATATTAATAGATATAGTAAAATATGAAAATGGGATTAAAAGCAATCTACAATGTTTGAAAGTTGCATTTGACTATAAATTAATATATAAAAAATTAATCCTGAAAACAATGATACATCGTGGTATATTAGGATATAAAGATTGAAATATATATATATGGAACCAAGAAAAACTAGACCGGGAAGGTTCTAATACTTCTATAAATCATACACTGTCACATGAAGACGAATTATACACATAACAATTATATTTATACGGTCATATCCATTACTAAAAGGTCACCCCATCACAACTGTCGCGTTATATATTTTTTCTGCTTCAAGTTGACTAAAAATACTTTGATAACTATGTATTTCACATGAAAATATTCACAGATAAATATAACCAGATACTTAGTAAATGTCCTCAGAAAAAATTTGCACTTTTGTATTACAAAAGTAGTGCCAATATTTATTACGTATATTCAAAGAAAATTGTGATCCTAATGATTTTTACCCAAAGTAAAGGTATCGTAATTTATTTACATCATGCAGCGGTTACATATTTTAATATAGACTGGAAAAATATAGGGGTATATATATATGAACGTACTTCACAGCGGAGAAAGTAATGGTTGACTTAGCAATGGCATTTTCTATGAGAGTCCATAAATTCGCAAAATCCGCGGGTAAGACTTACTGTACGTGTGGAAAACGAACAACTCTGTGTAGTTGTGCATTCAATTCTGCCGTTAACTAAATAGGGTGGTGACTTTTCTTCACTCCTTTTGCACCATCGTTTGCAGTGTATGTAGTGTACCAGATGAGGAATTCATCGATCGATTTACATGACTATGTCGGTATATAATTGAACATGTAATATATATATAAAGTGTCTAAACGATGCCGATTTATTTATTGAATCATACACACATTAGTTGCTATACTAGTGCATCGCGCCACATATAGGTGAATAATTTAAAATGATAAAATTACAGATATAAATTATTTGAACTAAAAATTTAGGAACATATTTTCGTGGATTAAAATTTAAGTAAATAAAACAAATCAAACAAACTAAATGAAAGAACTGTATAAAACTATAAATTGTATGGAGCATGTGAGCTATTCTTTTTTTATAATTAAAAGATTACATTCATACTTTATATCTGTGAATGGTGAAATTGAAATTAAACTGCTATTAAATTGTCAGTGGATGTATTTTGATACTATAATTTTAAGTGATATAAATTATAGAATGTCCCTTATTTATTATTAACAATAAATCTAATAAAAGGTAACAACATCAACTGGATAATCTTTCAAAAGTTTTCTTTACTCACGATATTGCCACTTAACTGTGTATTCTCCAAAAGCAGTAATATATATTTTTAAATAATGTATTACGTTTTCATTAATTCATAAAAGTTAAATTTAGAATAAACTTTACATTTTAAAGTATGAATTATTATTTATGTTTAGTGTTAAGGAAGAAAACTATTTATTGCAACAACTAATTAAAGAATACGTTTACTATAATATGTAAAATATATTAAATGTAGGTAGTTATTTATGTTAAAATATCTATGAAATAGATATTGTTAGAAACTATATTTAACAATATTTCACATAGCCAACATTTTTTTAATACTCGTAAATATCGTTATAAAATCTTAAATTTTTAGATGTTAATTCTATGTTTGATTTCATATAAAATGGAATCGAAGAATATAAAGGAAAAGTATTATTAATAATATGAGTTCTTAATTTTTTTAATTTCATATCATTTAAAGTAAACCAAATTTAGAGCTAGCAATAAACACACCGATTTTTTAAAAACATTTGACAATGTTTAAAGAGTTAGGGATATTTCTAAATAAACCAAAGTTTAGTATTCTGGAAACATTTGAATAGTTTTTTGTTTCCAAATATTTCTTTCAAATTTAATCATAATATAACCTTTGGTAAAGAACACTTTACAATTTAAATAATATTAATATATATATTTAATGTATATATAATTTTATGAAATATAACTCCTTAAAAATTTAAATAAATAAAATGATTATTTAATTAATTATGGTCTGCTAAAAATATATATAATGTCTAATTATATAAAATAAATAAAAAATTTTAGTTAATAATGGCAAATAATAATTTTAAAATATTAGTATACAAAAGTAAAAAAAATACCAGCTGGATTTTCTCTTCAAGTGTATATCGCGCATTGGTCTTCTCTCCACGAAGTTGTAATCGTTGACATTGAGCGAGCACATTGCGGATCACCTCTTCAACTTCTGTCATCCTTTCGGACACAGATCGACTGCTGGAATTGGTTCCCGTACTGGCATGTTCTCCACTCATTAAGGATACAGCATTCTGACGAAGACCGGGCAAACGAACCTCCACTTCAGAGAGATGCCTCAGAAAGCTCTCTGCCTCGGCCGGTGTGAAGGAAGAAACTTGCATGATTTCTTTTTCGAGTGTTCGAAGACGCTCAAGCAGCTGAAAGTAATATTAAAAATATTATTATTAATTTGTTCAAAGACTTTTGGTTATTTAAATTTTAAAATGCACTTTTAAAATACACAATGAGAATTATAGTTAATTATGTTACTTATAATTTCACCAGAAAGAGAGAGTGCCTGCACAAAAATAAAAAAATATTTCTGGAGTATTCAATTTACAAGACAGTATCCAAAAACTGTTTTTCCAATGTGGATCAATGTTGTATAATTTCTGTATGGTGCGGTAATATTCAAATTGTCCAAAATTGTTGTTAAAAATCATTTTGTTTATTGTTGATTCTCTTTAAGTTTAAAAAGTAGTGTATAAAGTAAATACTGGTATATAAAATTTTCTCAAATTCCACAATTTTTTAAGTTTTTATTAGTGAATACTATATTTATTAGTTTGAAAAGTTATGTGCGCAATATATTTGTATATAAATAAATGCAATAATAATTTTGAAAGTCGATATAAACTTTTACATGAGATATATATTCAACCTCTTCACGATTTAATTAATTGATATAAAATTGTACTTACCAGTTCAGCCTCACTGAAAAAAATCACTGCTTGATTGAGCCCACGTCGTCGCTCCTCTAAACGATCCATAAAATTACGGCAATGGGTATCCGATGTAGCCAGCCGTTCTACAAACTCACGCTGTTGACTCTCATCGAGGAAAAGCTTCTGTGCCTCCTCCTTTTTATCACAGCAACCCTCCTTAAGATGGCGGGAGGTATCGATCATGTGAGACACGGATCTGATTAATCGCCAGAGAGAGTCCTGAATATCCTTGGCTTCCTCCGTGACAGACATGAGGTCTGCAAGTGTAGTCTCAGTCTCGCTTAGATTCCTTCCAACGTAAAAACTGTTTAGCCGTGGCTCTCCCACCTAAACAAAGTACTTAATTGTTATGATTGCTATTTAGATTAAAGTGATACAATTAATATATATGAAACAATACATGGAATAAACTTTTAGTTTAAGTATAATTTAATTCGTCATCTTTATAATCGCACGCATAAGCACATTTATATATATATATATAATAATTATATAGCAAATACAAAGTAAATTATAAAATGTTATCTAAACTTGTATAGTTTACGTGCTTATTGTGGATAGTATTTAGTTCAACAAGTAAACGAATATTAAAACAATATTAGGTTTTCTGATCCCATAATGTAAAATTGCTTGTTAATTGAACTATTAATATATATGTATAACATAATAAAAATTCAGAAATTAATTACACTTTTTTACTAATACATTTCAGTAAACTATTTGGGCTATTATATTTGGTTGAAAAGATTATTTAACTAATCTAATTATACAATTTATCTATAAAAATAATTTATATACAATAGATGGAAAATTATTGCACACAATAATAACATCGGGTGATGATTCAATTTAGTATATAAAATAACAATGATTTAAAATTTAACAAATGATAATATTAAAATCTATTACTTTATCTCAATAGTGCTATTAAATTATATTCTAAAAATAATTAAATAAATTTGTCATAATTCTAAAACATAGCATTCATCTCGTTAATGCTCTTCTAAAACTTTCTGTGTTCATAATGTTCTAAATATATATATTTCTGAACTACAATAATGATTAATTTTGTGATAATCACTATCGTATATGGATAATTTAATATTTTATCATCACTTTAATACGATTAAAATATTAGATGTATATGTAGCCAATCTAACATTTATTATTATATGTAAACTATATATATATAACCTTAGCAAACCAGTTGACTACAGCTAGCAGATTTGTCTCTAAGTCATTGAACTGTGTCAATCGAGTCATCTGACGACACCGCTGTCGCCATAGTTCGTCAACATGGTCCCGGTGTTCGTGCAATCGATTCATGCGCTCCTCGACGGTCTGGCAGGTGGTGAGGGCGGCTTCTGAGCTCCCCTCGGCGGCAGCCATTGATCCGAGATGGCGGACCAGGGTGAGAACGTCGTTTCCACGACTCAGAGTTGTACGGCTCTGTTCCAACAGATTTCGCTTCATTGTTTCAAGTTCCTAGTTTCAGAAAGCAAATAATTTGTTAACATAGTAAATATATATATATATATAATTATTCGATTAAAAAGTAATGTTGAATCTTTTTAAATTTGTTAATTTAACTTATCCTAGAATACATATTTTAAAATTTTCTCTTGAAAAAGACTTGTTGTCGAAGCGTTCAGATTGACCCTTCGAAGTCTAGGCCAAAAAATATAGTATTTAAAAAATAATAATATCTAGTTGATTTAAAAAAAGAACAACAATAAGGATACTCGAAAATAATCCAACAAGTATTCCATAAAATCACAAATATTAATTTAAAAATAGTCTAAAGGTAGCATATCAAATCCAATAGGAAAGAACAAAGCTAGGTACACTCCAGATCATAAATAAGAACAGGTAAAATTATGAAGATTTTTAATTAAAAAAATGGATAGGGTGACTAAATAATGTCGCGAACTTTGTAATCTCGGAAGAACAAAAAAAAATTGTAATGATTCCGAAGTACACATTTATGGTTTTCGAGTATTGTTTAAAAACATGCTAGTAGGGTAGTACATTTACCCCTCCTCTTGGCCTTGTATTTATTAAAGTATTTTTCTCTATTTTTCGTTCACAGTTAATCGTTTACTTGAAGTATTTTTATTCAATTAATGTTATTTACCTTGATTCAAATCGTTTATAATTTTGTTTGACTGCAGTTAAAAAAATTATGTAAAAAATTATTTTTCGGCTTTCAAAAATAAAATATAAAAGACAATAATATAAATAAATAGCTACATCAAATAAAGTAACTGTCGCATGTCTATTACCTGCATTAAGTTTTGTACAGTAGCTGTATCTTCTGAATTTAATTCACTATGACAACACCAATTTTCCATTGTTTTAATATAACATTCGAATTGCCTTGTTGCAGAATAGAAAAGGACTGCGAGTTCCAATAAACGTCCACGTTGTTTGAGCACAGCCTGTAAATCATGCCATCCACGACCGAGTGACGAAGCCATCGCAGCATATACTGCACTCTGATTGGCTGGTTGTTGCGTCACAAGGTCATCAGCACGCGATAATAGCTGAGATATTTGACTTTGTTTTGCCTGTTAATACAAATTATAGGAATAAACATATAATAGATTTTTATTAACCAAATATGTCAGTCTTTATAGCTTTTATCAAATTTATTACTTTAAAGCTTAATTTTGATAAATTAACAGTTGAACAATCAAATGTGATCAACAAAATGACACATATTTTGCTTCTTCTGTAGTTAGTATTAAAATATACATCTAATTGAAATGAAATTTTCAAACACTGGCTAAATTTTGTTAAATATAAATTATAATTATTTCAAGATTTTTTGACAATTTGGTCATGTAGTTTTGTAGCGCTGAAGATTGAAGTTTTATTCTGGCCTTATTCCAGAAATAAGGTTTTACCTATGTTTCGAAATTTTCGTAACAATTTCAATATCTATAAAATATAGCATCATCAAATTACCGATCATATTCTTTTTGAAAGATTTTTATGTAATTTTTATAAATTTAATTAAACGGTAAACATTTTATAACGCCGTCAGTTGCATAGAAAAGGATATTTTTCAATTAATTTATATGAGAAACCAATTCATAGTAAATATTCGTATTATTCTAATATATTTATTATATCCAAGTATGAAGCCTTCTTAAAGCTTCGATTTAATAAATATTACTATAATATGAAATTATGTCGTTATTCAGATCACAAACATAACAGTGATAGATAATAAAAGTGGAGTGTGTTTAGATATCATAGAAAAATACACAAATTAAATATAATTGACAATTGAGTTTTAGAATCGGATAGATTTGGAAAGGTTTATTGGACGTAGTTGTGTTGAAAGATCGTACATGTTTTGTGGAGGGGTTGGACCGCTTCGTGACTGTGAGAGAATTTTCGTGAAAATTTCAAGTAACACACCAGGAGAGGGTGAATGGCCCTGGTATGATGATCCAAACAGCAGAGAATGGTGTGATAAATGGGAGTGAAAGCTAAAACTAAAAGTTTATGAGTCCACTATAATTAGCGGTAGTTGAAACAAAAAAACAAAAAATAATATATTTTTTGCATTGTTGGTAATACTAGAAACCGAAAATCAAATTAGAGGGTTTTGATAGTTTACTAAAATAAGTTGATTACACATAATATTCTGTATCAGTTATAACTCAAAACATGAATATTTATTTTTTAAATGTATATTTTAAATGTATTGATTTTATCTAATAAAAATAAGACACAACATTGTGTTTTGTTAACTTTTAATTCTTCAAATTGACATTAAAACTTTTTTTTTTTTATATTATAATATTATAATTCTTATATTATGTTATATTATATTTTATTATTTTATATATTTAATTGTGAATATTATGATGAACATCATGCTAATTTTGATAAATATTAAACTAATTACAGGTACAATTGATATACCTATATTTTTCATAAAATGTATTTAAAATTATTATTTAGCAAAGAAATCTAATTCGCCTACTTCGATTTTGATGCAGAGTTGATCATGAATTTCTTTGAGCCGTTCTGCTTCGGTAAGTGATGATCCAATGTCATACAGATCAGGTGTCATTTGTTGTATACGTACTCGGATCCAGTTGCCACTCTGGTAGAAATTTATATATTATTATATATATTCATGTCTATTACACAATATAAAAACATATACGATACAATACACTAATAAACTAATTGAATGAAAACGTATAACATATAATTATTTTCACAATGGAATATTAAACTACATTTTATACTATAAATGACAGAACACATTGCCTGTTTGTTTTTATTTCATTAAACGATAAAATTATAAATTAATTGAAATGGAAATAATATATAATAAGGTACTTCAATAAAAGTTTTTTCGAATTGAATTAATTTATTATTTTGTTGGATCGATTAATATTTTTAACAAATTCATACACGTAAGTTTCTGAAACATTTAAAAAGAGAAAAAATATTTGATTCGTGGTAAATTACACGTTAATTATTATTTATCAATTGTTGCTCGTGTAAATGCACTAAATATTACATTGCATATTAAATTACGTTTACCTATATGCCTACTTTTCGATATATAAATGTCCCTAAATCAATGAGAATTAGACATACGTTAGCTTTATGAATTTTCCTTCATTTTTTTCCTAAATACAGGGCTCAACATCTAAATATAAAAATTGTTTTATAAGATGAATTTTCATAGACATTAAAAGTATATACATGTTTAAAGGTCAATTATAGACTGAAATTAGACAAACACAATTCCTTTAATAAACAATAATAGCCGGTAAATGTTGTTTTTTAATCTCAGCAGAAATGGTTCCGCTTCAATGATCTCAGTAATTCTTCGAATCTGTTTAGAACTGTACATGAATCCGCAGTACCATGACCACACAGGAAGACTTCATAATTGCGAAATATGTATCTATCGATGAGATTGAAATCTGGTGGATAGGGAGATTCTCACTGTCTACTGCAAGACAGTACCTTGGACAACTATAGTGGCATGAGGCCGAACATTGTCATGCTATAAAAGGACTTCTCATCGACGTAATCGTACCTATGCATCCCAAGCATAAAATATGTTCTTCAAAATTTCCAAATGCCGGAGGGTATTCACTGACACATCATCAAGCAAACGATGTAACAAAAGTTTTTTAATCTAAGCATAATCTTCTTGTCAACATTTTTTATACATGATTTAACTGTTTTTTACCTATTATACTTCTACATATCTTTATTGTATTTTAAATCTGTTTGATTTTGATTGATAATATGTTAGCGCATAGTTATAATATTCACTTCAATAAAAATTTTAATAATTTTTTTTAAATAATAAAATTTATAACATTTACAATACTTAACTACACCTGTTACATATTATAGGTTGTTGAATTTTGTAAGTTATATTTAAGCTTTTCGAAAACAATGCATTTACCTCCCTTAAAAAATATCTGAATCATATACTATTTTGACTATATTATATTCTGATTCATTATTTCATCCAATTATGTACTTTGCCTTGTAAAATCTATAATAATATAAAATTAGAAAACAATAAATATTAAATGCAAATGCTTCAGTATATGTAGCAAATTATAAAGAAAGCTTTATTTCAAAAGGAAAATACTTAATAAAAATCCAAATGGCAATAGAATTAAGTGTCACTTTATAAAAATGAAATTTAGTTTTTAAAGTAATAACATTTGGCAATTGGATAATGCAAAAAACGTCATTCTCAACAAACTCATGAATAGTTTTTAAACTCTCGATAGTCACATCTGTCCACCAGAAAGAAATAAAGTAACTGCTAGTTTACTGTTTTCTTCACTTTTTCACTGTGTCTTGAAAATGTCATCCAAGTAACCATCATAGATACAGACACATTCTGGTCTAAGGATGACAGAGTCTCCCGGGAAGATTATTTTATTTCTTGCCTAGTAACTCGTAGTCCAACAGGAACTATTAAGCGTCATGGTGATTTAGTGAGATATTTTTATGATTGTTTTTAGTTTATTAATTACATCAATATTTTCCAAATGGGCTGATTAATTTCTTTGTAATATATATAAATTCTTATAATCATTTTTAACCATTAATTATTTTGATTTCAATGTTTAATTTTTATTGATTATATTTTTGATTCAATAGTTGTTTTATGTTATTTAAATATATTAACTTATGTCTTGATAAAGAGAACAACTTTTCGAAAGCGCGTTTGGAAATGAATATAATATTTCTACTTATAATATTTAAAAAATAATATAAACCATTGAAACTTATAAAATCGATAATAAAATGTTATAAAAATGTGATTATTGCTAAAATATCAATATCAATTATATTTAATTTCAAAAGTTTCTGAAATAACATAAATATGTGTAATGTAAATAAATATAGTGTAATGATTCCTTTTTTTAAAACCCTGATGTCATGTTGATTACTGAATTGTTCCAATCTATGCGTCTATTATAACACAAATATGCAATTAATGTGCTTCTAAAAGGCAAGATATTTTAACAGCTGATGCCGCCTAAAGTTGTAATATAAATCTATGTTACCTAATATAGATAATGTACATCTGAATTGTATAATCTATAAGTTATCTTCTTTTATTATAACTATAATACATATATAAAAAATCACACCTTATTATTAACTTATAAGCCAATATTTATCCTAAAAGCTAATTTACGACTAATTTAACGCCAAAAGAGAAAACTAAAACTGCCAAGTTCCCGCTATTTATACAACTGATACGATACAGTATTAGGTTTTAGACTACTTACTTTGAGAATAGCTAGTATGATGCGAGCACCTCCAGCTTGAACGGCCACCGTACTGATTGTTGTTGTTGACGGATCTGACTTGTCGAAATCGTCATATTCCTCGCCTTCGCCAGAGCCCATGCTGTCATTTTCGGACATTTTTTCGTGCAAATAATTTATCGAAAGTGTGAAAAATGTGAATTTTTTGGAACACCGAAGAAGAAAAAATACTTATCTAATTTTTAAATCTAGACAAAATATATAATTTGATTTTTAAATGAATATGTTCTTCTTCTTTCTCTCCGTAAATCAGAGAGAAGCAACACCAAACAACAAAAAACAACAACAAAAATGAGGCCTCTAGAATCCTTCTAGCTCGTATTAAAGAAGGTAAAAATAATTGCCTCACTATCACTGAGTTTTCCGAAACCAAAATTGCAACTGTGTATTCCAAAAATCAAAACAGTAACACCCCCATCTCTACATGTATATAGTATCACCTACCAAAAACATCCAACCAATACATGGCAGTACAAGTTGGGAATATGCTACCTGAGGCTAACCAATATATCGATCCTAGTATAGTGATATGTTTTTTCAAAGGGATGAAATTTGGCCTAGTGTGTATACGATTGCACTGCAATTTCCTGACATTGGCCAGCAGGCTTTCTTGTGGAAAGTTTTTGCCAGAGGTTGGTGGGCAAAAAGGGGAGAAAGGCGCACTATTTCTATCAGTCGCTCGATAGCTTCGTGCTATTCACCTAGGTAAAGAACTATGGCTTATAACTATATATATATATATTTTTTAGTTATTTTGTATATAAAAAGGAGTTGAGCAGTCATGTTGTTTTTGACAAAAGATAAAATGTGATTGTTTATTCGTTTTTGTAACAGATGAAAACTGAAATTATTGAATAAATCACGTTAACCGAATCATAATAAAATGAGAAATTCTTAATTAATTTGTATTAAAGCAATCTGAGATTCTTTTTGTAAACAAAATTTGATAAAACTCATGATTTAGTATTCATTTCAATTTAATAACAGAAAATGTAACATATAGATTTTATGAATGTTTATATGAATTTGTTAAAGCATATAGTAACATAAAATCCGTTTTTTATGACTAATTTAATTAAATAACATTACTTTTAACAAAAAAACATTATTTTGGATGACCGAATTTATATATACTTTCTGATGGCCGAATTTCTTATGAATTATGTTACTCGGTTAAATAGTCTTAAAGCGACACACATTCTATTATAGTATACATATATAGCCTACTTGACCTACCCCGGATAATTGAAGGATGTTATTTTATGGCGGACCAAAGGGTTCAGTGTGAAAATCTTTAAGTTTTACAATTTAAACGATGTATACCTTGCAGACCTCGAGGTAAACCTTGCAGACCTCGAGGTAAACCTTGCAGACCTCGTCTAAATTGTAAATCTTAGAGATTTCCACACTGAACCCTTTGGTCCGCCATAGTTATTTCAGCTTAATATCACCGAGTACGACCCTTGACTCGTTCATTTAGTTCTAACTGTTATTTAGCAATGATCAATATAAATGTTAATTTACATTAAATTTATTACTCATCAATGTATTGTTTTGGAATACTGCAGTTAGGAAATATTAATTTTGAACATCGTCATTCCTCATATAAGTTATAACACCACGTTATTATTAATTGACAAAATTGATACAAATCACAATGTTATAATATGTTTTGTAACTATTTAATATTAAATCAAATTAATTTACTTCAATAATTATATTTCTGGTTTCAGAAATGTTAATTCTTGTTTGTAATAATTTATTCTAATACTTCAATTGCGTCTATTGTGTTAATCTACTATGGTACAATATATAGCATGTTAACACGTTCCAACTTCATTGTATTGGTCTTCTAACACTGCAACGACTAAAATAATAAATAGAAAATTTAATTGTTTTTTCATAATTAGAGTAAATTGTAATTATTTCGAAATGCGTAGTTGAATTTACAAGTTGTAACAAATGTGTTGAAAATAAAATTAATTCAGCCAGTATATTATTCAAAAAAATTGAGAAACGTGTACATCATTGTCTTTTTATAAAACGGTAATAAATTATTCACATTTATTCTATATACTATTCCTTATTCCACAATGGATATCTTTAAACATGATTCACTTACTCATTGTTGTGATACTATTACCGTTAAATATTTACGATGCGTTGCCCGGCAAAAATATGTCTCCCTTAATTGGTATCTTTCGTCAGTATTAAATAGAAGAACATACATTTTTAAATACTGTGTGAAAAGGAAGTGGCAAGTTCAAAGTAAGTCCAATATGTTGGTCAATGTGATACTAATTTTTGCCGCCTTCCTAACACTCACCGACGCCCAAACAGGTGTCTACAGCAAAATGGCATTCTGTAGTCAGCTTATTGAATCTGTGAAACCCCCACCACTTATAGCCTCTCAAATAGAATGTGCTGTGGCTTGTTCGAGTCACCAGGAATGCTGGGCATATCAGTGGATTCGTGGAAATGAGTGTCAACTTGTTGTCGTTGACATTGATGGGGTGGGTACCAATGAAAGTGGAACTTGCGAACAATACAATAGAGTAAGTAGAATTGATTTATTTATTTATTATTTTGTTGCTTTAAATGTATTAGACATAATAAATCAATTGTTTTACTAATGCGTATATCATCTAAGTAATTTAATTGAATGACAGTTTCATTTTGAAAATATTCTTTTGTATCTTAGAATATATTTCAGGAATAGTAAAGTTAAAGTTATTTTTATATTTATAGAGGCTTCACACAATCCTAGTACTGCATCTTTTCAGTATTCTAAAATAATTAATTCGTTCGAATGCTTTCATGATTGCGACGTCTTCATAATCTTCTTATTGCGATCTTTGTTTTGTTGATTATGATACCTGGAATTGAAATATCTTACTTTTTTTTTGATATTTTACAAGTTATACCACATTTTCATTTAAATTTATTTCGAGTCCATAAATCTTCCTATATGTTTCAGATTCCTCTTGTTTTATTTGGTCCACTTCATTATAGCATTCCTTTTGTCTTGCATCAAAGAAAGATATGAGTTTAGCTTGATTTAATCGATGATGACGTAATCAATAAAATCAATGTGGGTTAAAATCTAATTGATCATCACGTGGAAGATGTTGCAGTCACGAAGCTCTTTTAAATGTATTATAATTAAAAGTTATTCATGTAGTTAGAAAAATCCATAACGTGTCTCTCCATGGAGATGCATCACTATCGACGAATGTTTAATTCATCAATTAGTTCGGCTAGGCTTAATAGTGTTAAAATATTTTTAATTGTATTGCTTGATGTCCGAACTTTCGTAAAGTGACTTCACTTCTTGATCCTTTTCTGTTATTAAAATAATGTATTTGCAATATTAAAATAAAAATAGATTATTGTACTAAATTGAAAGATTCAAAACTTATTTTGTATTCGTGAATAATATATTTGTCGCAATAGAAGTTGTCGCTAATTGAAAAAATAATTCATGAATATTAATTTTTTACACAGAAATCATTTATAAGCGAACTATTTTTTATATTTAAGAAGTAAGTTAATATTAAAAAAAATATATAACAAACTATAAAACAATATCTGAACTGGATTGCGAAGGAAGGAGAGTGTAATTTATAAAAGTTTAATTTTAACTTTATATTACGCTATTTGACATTGCTTATATCCATTTGGCTACTTCTCAATTGTAATAAGGAATAATGTAACAGTTAGCCATACAAGTATTATACATTTTTTGTAGCTACATATTAGAGAATATTAACTTTATTTTACAGATTGTATCGACAAAGTGGACTTATATTGCGAATTATCGATCTGCGTTTGACGAAATCTCATCAATTACATCAACAACTCCATACGACTGCCGAATAGCATGTTTGGGCAATCCAACTTGCCTTTCGATTGAATTCGAGACAACCAATTCTTGCAATCTCAACACAAGTACTAAGAATAATTTTCTTACCAGCAACGTCAATTTCAATTTCTACTATAAGCATTAGTTGTCAAAACACGGTTTTCAGTCACAACTTTTACGCAAAATTTATATTTAAAAGTGTTTGAATTTTGTTTAACAGTATGCATTGTTGCGTCCTGCACTAAATAAAATGTGACGCTTTGTGTAGTAAGTAGTATTGTATTTTGTATATACAATATGAACATGGTTGCTGTACTAAAAATAGAATAATAACAATTTGTATAGGAACGACTAATCTTTTTTTTAAGTAAACAATTACATTGTATCACTTTTACATATTAAGTTGTTTAATTTTTATATGAATAACTAATGTGTAGGGGAGCTAACACACGAGACGACTAGATGAACTGGAGTGCTCAGTCTGTATTCTCCATATATTTTAAATATAACTATACCTATAGATAACTAGTTTACAATATGTCCTATATAAATCTAATAAACTGCATTTTTAAACAGGAATATTAAATAATAATTTTTTTACAGAAATCTAAAAATTTATATTTTAAATATGCCTAAAAATAATTAATTAACACTTTAAAAACAAATGAATTAAGTATTGATAAAAAAATTTCGAAATATTATTTGTGAAATTTTTTTTTATAGCTTATTAAAAATGTTGTTATATGTAAACACATAAATATTATACAAATATATTTTTATATTATAATTAAATAAGCGCACTTACATTAGAAATATAACCTTATTGATAACATTTCAAACACAATTTAGGTTGCTGCTTCTTTTTATTGCGTTTTATTTCATATTTTTGTGTAAAATATTATATGGGTATATTGGGTAAAAACAATAATCTATGTGAACATATTTTCTATTGCTGAATAAAGATTTTTTTAAATCCAATTTTTATCCAACGTTGTCGTTACTTAAGATTTCTTATAATAATGCAATAACGACAGGGACATACTTTTATTTTGATAAAACTAAAACAAAAAATTAGAGACAATAATTTTTTTTATTAACAAACAACCAGAAAATAACCCGTTAAATATAGAGAAAGGAAAGCATTACATAAAAACGTTTCACAAATAGAATGTACAAATCAACTAAAAATATATTAAAATGATGATTTTTTTTTTATATTACCGCTATTTGTCTCATATTTACATCAAATATAAGGCTTTTTTATTCCATACACATGTCAAATTATGAAAATGATACATAGAATACAATATAAAACATGCTACGTTATTTTTAAATAGTATAATTAGTAGCAGGCAAGGAGGACCTTAAATCCCCCCCCCCGCCCACGCAATTAATTTTTTTTTGATGACTCACCCCCCTCCCCCGTGACCTTGACGAACTCGTGTTCCTATTGGCTGATTTCAACTAGGTCAAGGTCGCTTCCAACTAAATCGGGGGCGGGGATTCCAAATTTGGGGTTCCCCAGTCGATTAGGGAATTCCCTAATGCTTTTTAATTTTATAATGGAAGGGTGCGCATAACTCTGAACCAATCAGAAGAGACTTGTTAACTTGACAGAATTCTTAAAACGAATCAGTGAACGTCTATTAATTTGAGAGATTTGTCGCTGTATAAACAGCATTGCACAGCGCTCGGAGCTCACTTTTTCGTTAGTCGGTGGCGAGTAATGTGCTCTCTCGTCTAGTCTTATTTTGTATTAGTTGGCAATGCGCCCCAAGTATGTGTATCGCAATGGCGGTT
>JAUZND010064606.1:0-17745 GCA_034780555.1 Coelogynopora nodosa | reverse complement strand
TGAATTTGAATCGGCGTCGCTGAATTTCTGATTTAACAAACAGACAGAAGTCAGCTATTAGTATGTAGAGATACAGACATTTCTATGATAAAAAAACGCAACTAATTAGGAAACAGCCTATATATACAATACACTTATAGCATAAATGTCATAAGTACATGCCCATGTTTGTATAATATGTTAATTTGTATGTACATTTGTATGTAATTTGTACATTTGTATGTACCAATGACCTTGATGACCCATTGTTACCAACATTGACCTCCAATGACCTTGAAATTATATTTTTTAGAAACTTTGGGTGCATATTTTTAACATATTTTCAAGCTATAGCCAAATTTTTAGTTCTAATGGCGGCCATTTTCTTTTTGAGCCAAAAGTTTATAAACCTCCCCAATAAATCATTTTTGAAATAAAATTGCTTTTGGCACGTACGGTAAATGTCTCGTCCTTATGATCCCCCACTAATATACGTTTTTAATATATCCTTATAAAGAAAACGAATCCGTCTTCTATTCTCGAGTTGAAGAGGATAGTCTCCTCATTAAGTACAATCCTTCGTACATGCCATGTTTAATTATTGTATCATTGATTGTCGTGAACTTTTATATATTTTATGTGTGAAAAACTTCTATTATATGTACCTTCAACCTATCCATGATATATATTCATATGCTTATAGTTCATGCGATGTTTCCACTTTCGATTTCTCCTTGTTGGCTATATAAGCCATCGTATTGTGTTGTTAGCTCATAAGACATGTCTTAAATGTTTCCTGTCAGGCTTAAATATAGTATTGCTTTTGTTGTATAATCATTTAAAATCAAAAGATGTACATCAACTTGAACAAATATGATTTTTTGACCAAGTAAATATATCTTAAATAGTTTACAGTGTATCATACTTCGTAATGACAAGTATGTAATACAACATATTGCTGTTTATCGTGTAATTTTCGATGTATACAATTAAACATTATTTTGGAAAATCATTTAGTATTTACTATTTAGTAAATTATCTTTAAAAACACAAACTTCATAAAATGAAGTAGCACATACAATTTGGTAACTTATATGAATAAATTAATACATTTACATAAATAAATAAATATATATATATACATATATACTAGATTAAATAAGAGTGTGCAATATTTCTAGAACATCTACAATAATGCATACTTTCCATCAAATATTTTGTTGAAATGGGCGCACAGTGTCAACAAATTTAATAATATCACATAAGTTGAGGGCATACTGTTTTACATAAATGTTTCTCGAATTTTTGGTAAACATTTCGTATTATTAGTAAGCTTATTCTGCCATTACTCTTAATGAGGTATGACAATACTGCCAAATAACAATAGTTGTTTTTAGAATATGTATTGGGATATTTAATAGTATTATAATGTTGTATAATTAAATATCAGTGTACAATATTATTTATACGACGATGAGTCGCATGAGCTGAAGCCGAATTCTGACATTAATAAAATTAAATGTTAATACATTATGAATTGTGTTTGTCAGGTGTTTGGACAAAGCCTATTTTGTTGTCACTCATATGGTTATATATAACTAGTGCTCAGTTAGATGTATGACCTGAAATAGATTTTACTTCGTTATCACTACATACATTTTTGAGATTTTCTTTATATGTCCTGCCCTCGGCTACAAAATAAGAGGTGTATTATAATGACCTCTGAAGTTGTGCTTGGACCATGCGATTAAGCGTTTTTATGACATTTTGTGGGTCCTGACACTAAATCAAATTGTAGTGTTAAGTTGCTCGCAGTCCTTCTTCCTTCAAGTCATACGTGAGTCTTTCATGATATGACACCTTTTAAATTGTTGGAATAACGTGGAAACTTCGCTCTGTTTGTGATCGTTGATCGACATGTATCGCTGAAGTATCTACTGAAATAATACTTAGTACTAATGATATTACCAGCTTTCACACTTTGATTGTATGTTTAAACATTATTCAACCTAAGATTAAATAAATTTGCAACATTACTAAATCCTATCAATGGGGGGAGGGGCTGATTTGGCCCCCATACTGAAATCTACTTAAGCAGTGTACTATAGCACCAGATGACTTTTCACAACAACAAAAAGTTTTTATAAAAAAAAAAAAGTAAAAGCTATTTTAAATTTTAAAGTACACCGAAAAAAAGTATATATATATATATTTTAAATTTTTTGAATATTATAGTGCGTGTTGGTGATTCATTGTGTATTAGCAATGAAATATAATTCACGAATAGCCAGCCCTCAGAGTATAGGTAATCGATTTAAATTTAGTACTAAAAGGAAAGGACATTGATTTTGCAGCGTTGAGAGAGATAGTGAGGGAGCGAGAGCGAACGTGTGAGAGAAATAGTTTGTAGCGATTGGCTGTCTACGAAGAGGGTTGTTGCATGTAGTGTAGTCTGACATACCTATAGTTATTGTACGCCTAATCTGTCTAGATATTGTAGTGTCTACCATATAGTATCCGAAATCTGTTATAACAATACAACAAATAGATGTTGATAAATACTTATGTTGATTCTCCAAAGTCAATATTTGATATCCTGATCACACCCAACTTCGTGTAATTGGTAGAACAATACATCAACATGCGCATTGCCAATAAGGTCCTTCTTCTACCATCACCTCGTACCGACAAGGCACACATCTCAAACTAACATATGAGATAGAGATATATGCTCCATTTTGAATAATGTACTTCCGCGGTCTTCTCGAGCAGTCATCACTTCGGATCAGCATACTCTTCTCAGAACGGGCCGGCCACCCAGTCTTCAGTGGTACAATGTCGAGAAACCGATTCGCATTTCTCTTAACTACTTTGGGCTTTGATGACTAAACAACGCGACCAACTAGATGGGCTCATGATCGTTTTGCAGTAATTCGAGATGTCATCGAAATATTCAAAACCAACCTATCCAAAATCGTGATTTCCTCCGCCAACTTATCGATTGACGAGAAACTGTACCCTATGCGTACTCAAATATCGTTCATGTAATACAATCCTGACAAACCTACAAAGAATGGCCTTCTATTCAAATCCTTGAATGATGCTCGATTCTCCTACACCTACAAAACAGTTGTCTACGCCGTCAAGCCGCGAGAGGAGCAATCTGTACACAATATCGCTGGTACAGAGAACTTTGTCAAGGCGCTCATCTCACGCACTGATGCTGACATCTTTCTGCAAAATCGCAATATATCTACAGACAGTCTGTACACCTCCATCTCTACAGCACGTTGGCTGTTTACAAAGAATATCACAACGATTAGTACAATGCAACATAACCGCCCCGAGATCCCTAATTAGATCAAATCGACAGGGGGCAGAGAGTTGCTGAGCTCAAGGACAATATAGGAGAAGAGCCAACATCTGAGCCTGACCTCGTATGTGTTGAAGACTTCAAAGGGGAAGAAAAATGTTATTGTGCAAACATTAACGTGGCCACTACAGGGAGTCACAAAGGATGACGGCAAGAAGGAACCTGCGATAATAAAATTATAGGACTTTACCAAAGGTGGGACCGATGTCATTGACCAAAGAATGGCCAGTCATACCTGCAAAATCAAAACTTCCAAATGTACGCTGGTGGCATTCAGCTACATGATGGACACGGGACGAGTGAATGCCCCGAAAATCCAAGGTTTCTACCTGCATAAAAATCCAAATACAATAAATTCATTCGACTTCGGTTGGAGTCTGGCAGAGGCGCTGATTGCACCACAAATGCAGCGCAGATCACGAGCTGGCTTGCCAAAATCCTCACTGCTGAAGCTGGCCATCCTCCTAGGAGATCCTGCCTTGCCTGAGCCAGCTGTCCCTGTCCAACATGCTCTGCAGACAGATCAACGCAGGCGATGTTCAGCATGCCTCTCTAGGATAGCCGGCTTACAGCAGAAGGAGAAGAAGAACAAGTTGAGCAAGGTGCAGACACAATGTCAAGGATGCGGCAAAGCTCTCTGCATGAGGCACATGCTTGGCAAATGTCCCATGTGTATATATACATGTTATATATAACTCTATCTAACCTGTAAGTACATACAATGTATTGTATGTACACACATGTATGAAGACATATCTATGATATTATTTTGAATTACAATTATAGATTTTAACATTTTTATGTTTTCAATTATACCTGATAAAAATAATGTTAGTAGTAAAGTACCTACTACAAGACAACAATAATACATCCACCACTGCTTCGCTTTGCTTCGCTTCGCTTCGCATCGGCGTCTTTTTATTTTAAAAATACTTTTAGGAAAAAAGCTTATTTTTTTCTGAATCTGTCCGTGCTAACAAACTGTCTTCTAATCAAGAAAATGCTCTTTCTAGTCTGACTAAAATTAGGAAGAAATTCTAAATTAATGGATACTCTTCTGATGTTTTTTATAAATATAGTTTTAACCTTTCTAGTCTTACTGAATAAAACACTAATGACCCTAACAGTTACATTAAAATTACTTTTATTTCAGACGCCCAATGTTACAAATTAAAGCGTCTATGTAATGCGACTCATTATTTTTACTACTTTTAAGCCTTTAGGATGGCAGTTTAGAGATACACGCGAATCCTTACCTTGCAAAAACAATTTTGTTTCCTATCTTACTAGCTCTAAACCTAATATGTGTGAAAAAATTTGACACGGTTTGTAGAAACTAATTGTAGAAGCTCATCTGGATCACGTTTCCAATTTAAAGTATATCCCACTTCCCATTTATTATTTTACTTCTAACATGTTTTTTTCTCCTTTCACTAAAAGAAAAAATGTAAACATATTATTATATCGAAATTGAGAAGAAATGAAAATTCTTTCACTTAAAATTATTAAATGTTTAGTAGTATGAACCATTTGTTGATGAGCTACTCTAAGCATTAAATATGGTACTCGTTTTTTTCTATAAGGATGATCTACTAATTTAATTCTAGTAAAGTATAAGCTTGATGTCCAGAACGTTGGAAAACATGAATCATATACAAATTTATAATTTAAATATCTTTCTGAAGCAGAAACTGTGAAAATTAGATTAAGAGGTTCTTCTTTTTTTATTTCTTCATTTTCATATTCCCAAAATGATATTCCAAATTTATTTGTAAATGGCATAAAAAAGTTTATTTTAAAGATAAAAAAATAAAGAAAAAAATTAAGAAAAAATGTTTTAAATTAATTTACTTTTTAAAATTTAATTTAATTTTAACTTTTTTTAATTTGCTGTACACGCCTCCAATTTATTTACATAAAAATGCCTTCAATTCTTCCACATACAATTTTTTTTTCGAATAATTGATTTTAGTTACTTCACAAAGTAATGAAAATGGAAATAATGAAAATAAAAATTATGAAATTAATTAAAATTTAAAAAATAAACTACAGATGAAACTATTAAAAAATCAGTAATTAAAAAAAAATTAAATTAATTTGAAGAATTACAAAATGAGAAAATTAAAGAAATTGAAAATATTTAACTGTCTAATGAGCTAAAAAAGTTGCGGATGCTACGTCATCTAATCATACAAAGGTTGCGGCTTTACCTAAGACATATAAATCTTTAGAATAATCTGAGTGGTCTACAATTTCTTTGATTCACTTCTTGAATTTTGAAAGTTGAACAAATTATAATTTATTTCTACTTCTAAAGTTGGATCTAATCTAAATGAATCAAATAAATAAAATTTATTACCGAAGGCTGTGTTATTATTTTTATATAAGGCTGAATGGTGTATCCCGTTTTGATGTGAATTATTAAGTAAATTAACAATCGCAAAATATTTATTTTTATTTTAAAGTGTTTTAATTTAATCTTTCTTACAATAGTGAAAAGGATTATTTTTTAACTGTTTTCCCATTTAATTAACTGAAAATTCGTAGTTGTGTCATTTCCGTAAAGTTTAGTAAAATCTGAAAAAGTTTTAAAAATTTCCATTTATTTTAATTTACATTTTGAATTAATTAATTATTTTTTCTTTAAAAAAGTTAAAGCCTAAATTTGTTGAAACAGTTACAAATAATAATAAAGAAAATAAAATGTCAACATTAAATGACCAAAGATATAATAATGAATCAGGTGATTGCATGAAAGGCAATTTAGACATGAATATGAATAATATTCAATTTCTATCCAGGCCTATTCACCAATTCGATGCTGTGAACAAGCAGTATTTTGATTATAAATAAGATAATATTGATGCAAGTCAAATTAAAACAGGAATTCTTAATAAAGAATGCTTAACAAGATTAACATAAATTGGAAAATCTTCAGAAGATTTAAATTTGAAAAATAAAAAAATAACTAATCGCTCAGGTCCTGTTTCTGACTTTGACAGAGTTAATAAAATATATTAACATTTAAAATGACAAAGTTTAAAATATTCAGAAAGATCTTGTCATATTTTACAAAGTCAGTCAATATATTTTCAAATAAGAGAATTGTCTTATTTAATTGAAAATCTTGATTTAAATGAAAAATGGATGAGTGTTAAGATGACAAAAGCTTTTCAAAATAAAATTATAGAATTTGAATCAATCGGCAGTTTTGCAAATTTTATAATTAAATTAGTAATTTTATATGCAGGAGAAAATAAATTTTCATTAAAATTTAAAGGAATTAAATCAGTTTCTAAAAGTATTGCAACTGGTTCATATACTGAAAAACATATAAAAAAATATTTTTTTTGTAATTCATTCACATACAATTTACCTAGGATATCTTCCCCTTCTAGATCTTTAATTTTATAAGTTGTAGGTATAGTTTGATTAAATTTTAATTAATTGAACAATTAGTACAAAAACGCCTCTGAAACCCTGTTAAAAAGTATTCTTATATTTAAATATTCTAACACGATCTCCAATTTTAAATTTAGACTTTTTTGTGCAGCTTGCTGGAAAAAAAGGTTTTAAAAAGATTTAATGGTTTTTCTAATTTGTTTACTAGCACCTTCGACTTCTTTACTTTTTATTAATTAAGGATTTTTATATGCATTAAATGGAGTTTCTTTTATCGATGAATGTATTTTATTATTATAATAACCTACAATTTCTGGTAATATTTTAACCATTTTTGGTTTCCGTTTTCTGTAATTTTTGTATACATTGAATGATTAAAGTTTCGATTTACACGTTCAACATACGCTGCTTTCCCTTCGTTAAATCTTGAATATATTTCAATATCGTTTTTTTAAGTAAGATTTAAACATTTTATTGTAAAATTATTTTCCCATGTAGGTCCATAATTTCTTAAGAATAATATTTGTAGTCTAAGTTTTTTCAAAAGCAAATGTCACACTTATTGCTGCTTTTTTTATTATATACATTATAAGTCTATATTTATTAAAATACACTTAAATCCTTGATCGTTTGGCAGATCGCTGCTATGCATATCATTTTTATTAAACACCTTAACTTTGAAAAAATATTTAGTTTTTCGAAATTGTTTATGTATCTCATTTGCATAAATCGAAGAATCCTTAAAGCCATTCCAAGTAAAATTTTAGCTTGAAGAATTCAAACAATTAATGCTATTTCTACTTTTTTGCGAAAAGTTTGGTTTTGATTTGATTTTAATTCATCAATCATTTTATATCAGCTTGATATCTAATTAAAATGTCTTCATTTTTATAAGCAATATCATGTCTTAAAGATGCTTGATCGACTCGGTTTAAAGGTTTCTCTCCATCTTTAGGAATATTATTTTCATTCTTATTATTCTTATTATTCTTATTAAATTACATATTTTAAATCTAGAAATAAAACCATATATGACAAAATTCTTGTTCGGGATAAATGAATAAAAATAGAACAATTACAATATAATCATATTTATTATTTTTAGGATATTTTGCACAGGATAAATTACTAAAAATAGAACAATAACATTATAATCATAAGTATTATTTTTAGATTATTCTTGCACAGAATAAATTATTAAAAATAGAACAATTGCAATATAATCATAAGTATTATTTTTAGATTTTTATTGCTCGGGATAAATTACTAAAAATAGTATAAATAAGATAATATAATCATAACAATTATTTTTAAATTATTCCTACTCGGGATAAATTACTAAAAATAGAACAATTACAATATAATCATAAGTATTATTTTATATTATTTTTGCTCGGGATAAATTACTAAAAATATAACGTATATGACACAATTCTAAAAATTACTAGTATCAATTGTCAATAAGAAAAGAAACAAAATACAGAAAGATTCAAACATAGTCATATAATATACATTACTAGGGAATTTACATTAGCATGTATAACTTTATACAATATATGAGTCATTTATAAAAAGAATAGTATAAATTGTCAATAAGAAAGGATACGAAACAAAGAATACTCATTTTAGATTGCTGGAACATGAGATTTTTTACACTTTTCTTCAAAATAAGCTTTGTTTTCTCTTAAAACAATTTTTACTAATGCAAAATTTTCCTTTATTACACGGAGCGGAAGAGATAAATATTTAAGAATAAAATGTTTTTTTGACAACTTCTGCAATTTTCGTGCAAAATAAACTTCGGAAGCTGAAATACGTATACTTTTACTCGCCAAATGTTTTTGAACAGATTTGACGTCTAATTGCAGACGTAACATTAAAAAGTTCACGAAAAAACCCTATAGTAATTTATTTACGAATGGGTTTTTTCGTGAATTTAAAATACAGATAGTTCATATTTGCAACACATCAACATTTCCCTTCAGCTTCTTCAATAGTTGAAACTTTCTTGGCAGACGATTTTTCAAACGATTTTTCTACAGCTTGAAACATGTTATTTTCTTTTTTCTTGAAATGTTTGGGGGATGTCTTTATCAACTTCTATCGACACATAAATAGGAGACTCAAAACAACATATTTTAAGTTCAGGTTGACATTTAAGTAAATCCGTATCAAAGCCCTGCTGATCCTCTTCTCGAATATAATTTGAAACGCCATTTTGGAAAAATGCTTCTCTACGAAATTTACAACCTTAGTATAAAGCAGAATTATAACAAAATGATTCTTGGACAACTCCCAACTAGTACTGCCAAATACTCCCCTTTTTTGATAAATGTTACTAAGTAACCATATTATATTGGTTTACGGCTACTGGAACAGAAGTATCTTTTAATAATAAATTCATTGCAGTAAAGCCTACACTTTTCGTTGACTAGAATTATTAATGGCTTCCTAACATCGAAAAAAGAACTGCCATTAATATCTTATTCATAGCATTATAGTCTAAATTTTACATTGTACATACAAATTTCTTTCGGGTGAAGGGAAGTATATTTTTACTAGCTTGAAACAACTATAACCACCGTTTGTAAAATAGATTCTATATGATTCCTCTTTTAGTATATGTATATTTGTTGTATAAATGTTATTATTTAATTTCTGTATTGTAATTTTTGAACGATACATATGCTACCCTACTAATCTGAATACAAAAAGAGGTTTAACATCTTAACATATATAAAAAGGTTTCTATAGTAAAATAGTTTACATTATATACAGTAAATCATAAATTTCCTTAATAAAAGTTTGGTTTTATTGATATTTGGTTAATTCTCGTTTTTGATTTTTTACTAAATTTATTAATATAAATTAAGTTTTATTTTTATTTATTTATAAATGTTATTTATTAGTAGAACGTAGTCAATTTTAAAGTATTCTTAGTTATTTAGTCAATTTCATTTATTTTTGGAAATTGGGGGAGTTCTTTATTTAATTTTAAGTGTTTAATTATTTTTTCAGTAAGACTCGTATTAGCAAAGTACCTGCGATAGGAAAAAACTACGTTTATGTCAAAAATACTGTGAGGCGAAGTCGAAACAATAGTTTTTACATAAAAAGACGCCGATGCGAAGCGAAGCAGCGGTGGATGTATTATTTTTGTCTTATCGTATTATTTTTAATTTTTTTTTGTACATTTGTGGTGATGGTTATGGAACTGTTCTCGTGATCGTCCACATGGGTATACGAATGTATTTTTGCGCTAAAAGTAGTAAAACTATATTTTAGGAAAAGTCACGAGAGCTTTCTATACTTAAATTGTTCAATAAAAATGCCAGCGAAAATAGAAGATGTAAGGCTGAATGAGCCCCCCTTCGGAATGGATATGGTTAAGTTATTATTTAATATAAATTGTGGTATATTCTTATATACAAATTATCCAATATCATAAATTAAATGATTATAAAAGTAAAACATGAATTATGGTTTCTAACATTTCAATTTAAGTACGATTAAACTGCTATTACGGCGGATATATGACTTTTTTTTAATTTAAAACTTACATATTTTAATTTGTGAATCCCGTATTTTAATTATCTATTTAGGCAGAAGAAATACAAGAAGAGCAACGAGAGGTTAGTAACGTGTATTATTGTTAATTCAATCCGATACATAAATGTAACATTATTATTGTTTTACTTTTATTAGATATTGATGAATTATTGTGAATGTATATAATCCGTTGGATTTCTTGTATTACGACAACTAACAGTTTTCACTAAATATTTATTTACATATATAATGTATAGTAAGGGATATCACACATATGTAGGTAGACAGATTAATGTGCACTATATTATCATCGTAGATGAATAGTATCATCAATAAATACACACACCATCAATAATGCAAATAGCAAAATATGTTACTGCTATCTGCAAAAATGCATTTACTTGAATCATTATATTGCCATGCTATTCCATACTATTTTAAATACATGTACAATATGTATTATATTTAATTTTGGTAGAATTCAATAATTAGTAAATACTCATTTATCTTCAGAAATACCAATACATTATACAAAACAATGTTTCAAAACAAAAATTGAATATATTTACGAAACATCTATGCATCACGTGTTTTAGACAACAGATGTAACCACAACAGCAACTGCAATCATTGGTCCACTTTTTATCCCAAATACTATCATGATTTCTGGAACAACACAACTTTGGGCCGTGTTGTGGGCCGTCTTAAAGTTACAGAACAATTATAATATCAGGACCGACAATTTAGGAATCATTGGAAGACACAGAACAAAATAGTCCTACTGATTGTATAGGAGTAAGAATAAATGGCTCACTTGCCAAATTTAACAGTATCCGTTTTCAATAAATTTCTTCTAAAGAAAATGAAGCCGATTTCTATTCTCGAGTTGAAGAGGATAGTCTCCTCAATATGTACAATCCTTCGTACATACCATGTTTAAGTATTGTATAATTTATCGTCGTAAACTTTTATATATGTATGTGTGAAATCACTCTATAACAAAATACAATCATATGTACTTTCAACCTATCCATGATATGGTCATATGTTTGTATTTATGCGGTGTTTCCACTTTCGATTTGGCTTTGTTGGCAATATAAGCCATTGTATTGTAAATGTTTTCAGCCGGGCTTAAAAGACAGTTTACAATAAATATATTTTTATTTTTGTTGTATAATAATTCAAAACTTTAAACATAATATGTTTTTTGTAAGTTGTCCTCAAAGGCTAGCTCAATACAAGTGCACCACCTTAACCCTATCCATACTGGGCTATTTTACGCAGCCAGGTTCCCGCGGGGGGGGGAGGGGGCTGATTTGGCCCCCCTATTGAAATATACTTTAGCAGTGTACTATAGTGATGAAAATTAGCACCTAATTAAATCAATATGATTTACAGATAACTTGTTACTAAAAAAAATAAAAAAATAAAAAAGTTACCGCTATTTTAAAGTATATTGAAAAAAAGTAGAAGTTTGTTCTTTCAATTTTTTAATATTAATCGAAATAATTTACTATACAACAAAGTACTGAGTGTCTGAATATTATTGTATGTATTGTTGATTCATTTTGTATTAGCAATGAAATGGAATTCACTAATAGCCACCCCTCAGAGTATAGGTCATCGATTTAAATTTAGTACTAAAAAGAAAGGATATTGATTTCGCATTGTTGAGAGAGAGAGAGCGATAGTTGGCGAGTGGGAGAATTGGTTTGTAGCGATTGGCTGTCTACGAATAGAGGTGTTGCATGCAGTGTAGTCTGACATACCTATAGTTATTGTACGCCTAGTTTGTCTAGATATTGTTGTGTCTGCCATATTTTATCCGAAATCTTTTATAACAATATCACACTATCAATTATGTCTGCAAAGAGAGGTCGTATGTTTAGTGCTGAGAAAGCGTTTGAAGAAATGATGAGCCGATTAGACGGAGAAGATGACGCAGATGATGTTATTACACGCGAGGAGTTGCAACATGAAGTTGAAGCTGATGACGAGGACGAGGACGAAGAAACACAGATGGAGGCCCTGCCACTCACGGCCAAACGATTAGTCAACAGCATAGATAACTGTTTGAATTCCGCCAATTTTGATCCAATTCCACCTAATGCAGGTTCTGAGACTTATACAGCCCACACAGAATCCTGTCGAAAGCAGGCCACAAACATACAATGGTAAACAACACCTTCAGTGTCGGCAGGTCGCCACAGACAGTTTGATATTCTCCCTTGGGCAGCTGGTCTCCAACGGCCGATTGATGTTGATTCTCCAAAGTAAATATTTAATCTCCTGATCACAACCAACATAGTGTAACTGGTAGTACAAAACACCAACATGCACATTGCTAATACGGTCCTTCTTCTACCAGCACCTCGTACCGACAAGAACACACATCTTAAACCAACAGATGAGATAGAGATATATGCTCTATTTGGACTAAAGTACTTCCGCGGTCTTCTCGGGCAGTCATCACATCGGATCAGCATACTCTTCTGAGAACGGGCTGGCCACCCAGTCTTCAGTGGTACAATGTCGAGAAACCGATTCGCATTTCTCTTGACTACTTTGGGCTTTGATGAAGAAACAACGCGACCAACTAGATGGGCTCATGTTCGTTTTGCAGCAATTCGAGATGTCATTGAAATATTCAACGCCAACCTTTCCAAAATCGTGATTCCCTCCGACTACTTATCGATTGACGAGAAATTGTACCCTATGCTTACTCAAATATCGTTCATGTAATACAATCCTGACAAACCTACAAAGTATGGCCTTCTATTCAAATCCTTAAATGATGCTCGATTCTCCTACACCTACAAAACAGTTGTCTACGCCGGCAAGCCGCGAGAGAAGCAATCTGTACACAATATCGCTGGTACAGAGAACTTTGTCAAGGCGCTCATCTCACGCACTGATGATGACATCTCTCTGCAAGATCGCAATATATCTACAGACATTCTGTACACCTCCATCTCTACAGCACGTTGGATGTTCACAAAGAATATCACAACGATTGGTACAATGCGACAAAACCGCATCGAGATCCCTAATGAGATCAAATCGACAAGGGGCAGATAGTTGCTGAGCTCAAGGACAATATAGGAGAAGAGCCAACATCTGGGCCTGATCTCGTATGTGGTGAAGACTTCAAAGGGGAAGAAAACTTTTATTGTGCAAACATTAACGTGGCCACTACAGGGAGTCACAAAAGATGACGGCAAGAAGGAACATGCGATAATAAAATTATACGACTTCACCAAAGGTGGGACCGATGTCATTTACCAAAGAATGGGCAGTAATACCCTGGTGGCATTCAGCTACATGATGGACACGGCACGAATAAATGCCCAAACAATCCAAGGTCTCTACTTGCAGAACAATCCAAATACAATAGATTCATTCGACTTCATTTGGAGTCTGGCAGAGGCCCTGATTGCACCACAAGTGCAGCGCAGATCACGAGCTGGCCTGCCAAAATCCTTACTGCTGAAGCTGGCCATCCTCCTAGGAGATCCTGCCTTGCCTGAGCCAGATGTCCCTATCCAACATGCTCTTCAGAAAGATCAACGCAGGCGATGTTCAGCATGCCTCTCTGAGATAGCCGGCTTACAGCAGAAGGAGGAGAAGGACAAGTTGAGCAAGGTGCAGACACAATGTCAAGGATGCGGCAAAGCTCTCTGCATGAAACACATGGTTGGCAAATGTCCCATGGGCATTTAACTCTATCTAACCTGTACATACATATTGTATTTACACACATGTATGAGGACATATCTATGATATCTTGAAATACAATTATGGATTTTAACATGTTCTTGTTTTAACTTATACCTGATAAAACATTTAAAAAAAAATGTTGGTTGTTAATTCGGGGTGATTGACCGCTCTCATGATCGTCCACATGGGTATACGAATGTATTTTTTGTGCTAAAAGTAGTAAAATTATATTTTAGGAAAAGTTCCGAGAGCTTACTGTATTCAAAGTGTTCAACAAAAATATAAGAGGGGGAGCTGAATCAGTCCCCCCTCAAGAATGGATATGGTTAAGTTATTATTAAATATAAATTGTGGTATATTCTTATATACAATTTATCCAATATCATACATTAAATTATTGTAAAAGTAAAACATGAATTGTGGTTTCTTACATTTCAATATGAATTTGATAAAACTGCTATTACAGCTGATATATGACTTGTTTATTTAAAACTAACATATTTTAATTTGTGGATTCCGTATTTTAATTATCTGTATAGACATAAATGTAACAATTCAATTTTACTTTTTAAGATATTGATGAATTATTGTGAATACATCTAATATGTATTATTTTGTATACAATATATGTTGGATTACTTGTATGACGACAACTAACACTTTTCACGAAACATATATTAACAGCAATATAGTAAACGATGTCGGACTTAGTCATACAGATCAATGTGCAATATATCATCATCGTAAATTAATAACATCTTCAAAAAATACACAGAGCGTGAATAATGTACATACATACATAATATGTGATATCATATTTTATTGCTATCTGCAAACATAACTTTAATGTTATCATTTTATGTCCAGGCTATTCCGTAATAGTAGTATAGGAAGGGTCGATTCGACCACACTAATAAATATATTCATAAATCATGTCTAAAAATCTCCACCCCCATTCCTTTTTTTGTTGTTGAACAAATAGAGACGACTTCACTGTTTAAATGCATTCTGTTGCTTGCTCTTGACCCGAACGGTTGTATTTACAATCGTTATCTCCGGATTTTATTTTTGTTTTGAAAAGACAAATTTACTTGTCTTCATTACTTTACTTTAATTCATACTCTCGGCGGTGCTTGCATTAAATTGTTTTATTACTTTTAAATTTTATTCAACCAACAATATCTAAAATTGTTTTTCAAAAAAAATAATTTTAAAAAATGCAATAAAAAAATTATAATTGAATTTTTTTTATGTATGAATTTTGGACATTTTTAGCCAATCAGAACCGGGTATGAGTTTTTGGGCTATTATGGCTTCCTATTGACCGATTTGAACAAAATCAATTTCTTTTCCCACTTATTCAAGATCGTTCGATATTTCTACTTATAAGGTGATCAGCAAATTAAAATCGAGTATTTCATTGTGTATTTGGCTTATATGACTTCCTACTGACCGCTTTAAACAAAATCGAGTTCCTTTCCAACTAATTTAAAGTCAGTGAGTTCGATTTTCCTACCTATAATTAGATCAAATATATTTCAATGTTAGTAATCGATCATTTATTGATTTTTCCCAATATGATGCATTCTGGATGTACACTATTTATACAAGCTTCTGGAGCTGAAATTCATTCTGCTATGAGCTCTTCTCTACAATACGATTTTTTTATTTACTACTACTTTGCTGCTATTAACTTATTTTACAATTATCTACAACCATATTCAAATCAATAAAGAACATTTTTTATGAATCCAATTTTTTATTAAAGTATAAAATATCAGTAGGATGGAACAAATGGTAACATATAAGAAAGTTACACAATAATACTTCTTTATATATAAAGTTTAAGATGAAAATGTACTTTAATATGATGTGTCAATATAATCATCATCAACATCGTCAACAACATGTGCGACATTAATTGAGTTCAATGCATCACGTACTCTGTTGTCAAAAATATACCACATTTTTACACAATACTATATTTAACAACGGGAGGGGGTATGGGGGAACATGTACACAATTAACTCACTACTTCAGTTTATGGTATAGAGGAGCGGCAGTCCATAGCCGTCCATCAAAATTTGGTTCGGATACTTGTTATACATGTACACATAAGTGAGAGAGAGATTGTGTAATTTAAATCATCGACTGAAAAGCCAAACATAATAATTAGATTGGTTTTACAGTCAAATAATTTGGCCATTTCAAGATTGAGTAGACGATCAAATATTCCCTCAACAGCATCAGCAAAATAGTGTGTGCCGTTGAATTGCTCACGTATATAACTAGGCCAATACTCACTATCAAACACATTATAATTGTTTTCACAAAATTCAAGTCTCTCAAGTACCAATTCCATATTGACACTAGATTCGTCCATGTATTCCCTCTGAGTACAATCAAAATACAATCAAAAAATAATCTCGTCAGGTCAACGTCGCGATGATACATGTGTTCGAATACAGCCTCCCTGATTTCAATGCGTCTCCCACCCTCCTCCTCATCGCCAGTATGAAGTACGCATGTGTGTGCAGGTGAACACAGTTGAGAAATGTCAATCAGTAGTCTATGCGCCATGCTAAAGTCCTTCATTATTTCAATTGTATTAATGCAATTTTGAATTGTGGGTATAACCGATCGGCGTATATATTGATTAAAGGTTACATGTGAGTCAACTCTACGATTAATCTGAGCACTCCGACAGTTAACCTCTATTAGACATAGCGGCCGGGATTTCCTCCACATTGCATAGATTTAATAGTAGCGTCCCAGTGTATTAAAAACATGATATTTCATCAATGTGACGTCAGACCAAATTTCATTGAATTCTTTCCGCCCACGCTGCTTTGCTTCCATATCGGCACAGCAGAGATCAATAGGTTGACTCCAGCCTCCAGCCACTTGACATGATGCGTTTTGCGTAGGAGAGAGAGAGAGATATTGAGCAAACAAAATAATCCTTGCATTTTGCGGTGGAGATAATCATGTGTATACACTTCTCACACGCCTACGCAATTTATAGATTGTGGTTGAGAAATTCCTCTATATAGGGTTGTAGTTGTATTCGTACTGTTAGGGTTAGGGTTAGAGATTGAAGAGAGGAAATTGGTTGAAACATAGACGAATTTCGTATCAATATGGAATTGATACTTGAGAGACTTGAATTTTATAAAAAAGTTTATAACGTGTTTGATAGTGAGTTTTGGCTTAGGTCTCTACGTTACGTGAGCAATTCGTTTTTATCCAAAATGACAAATTAAAATATATCATTAAAAATATTGTTTAAATTGTACGTTTTGTATAAGCAAATAGTATCATAAAAGGACATTCTACACATAAAAATATGATAAAATATGCTTACATGTAAGAAAATATAATATATATTGCAACTGAACCATGCTGTAGATCATCAAAATTATTAGATAACATTTACACAGTGACTACTTTTTTTCGATAATTTGATGAAAGTTCACTTATATGTCCAATCAGAATCAATTAAGACAATGTAAAACGAAACATACACTGTAAGAGGCTATTTAAAATTAATATTAAAATTGTATTTATGAAAATAATACAAACAAACAAATACCGAACAAATACAAACACAGGCTGCAACGAGAGGTTAGTAACGTGTATTATTGTTATTTCAATCCGATACATAAATGTAACAATTCAATTTTACTTTTTAAGATATTGATGAATTATTGTGAATGTATCTAATA
>JAUZND010064595.1:0-17746 GCA_034780555.1 Coelogynopora nodosa | reverse complement strand
CTACAACCATTTGAAAAAACGCACTGGAGAGAAAGGACTTGTAACCAGGTATTTGCGCGAGAGAGAGAGAGAGAGAGGGAGAGAGTGAGAGAGAGAGAGAGAGAGAGAGAGAGAATAGAGAGACTAGTAATTTTGTTATATTGTTTGTAAGTAACTACCTAAATTAAAAATAGTTAAAAAGAAAATAATATATTTTATATTAATAACATTTATGACAGACAAGTATGGAAATAATAATATTTGATATATGTTGTATTAAGTATAATGTTATACTTACAATAAAAATATATATAACGTTTACAAATAATTTTTTTTAATTTTTTTTATAATTTTTATAATTCGGTTGAAGTTATAATTTTTTATGTTACTAAATCTAATCTATAAAGTAATTAATCAATGTATCGACTACGAGATTTTCCAACTCAACCTTTACAATGTAAATGTATATATTACCACATTTTCAAATAAATCATAAAAAATATTAAACTTTCGGAATATTTATCTGTAGTAAAATAACAGCTATACTTTATAACTATCAACAACATTTGAGACGATAAAGAAATACTTTTTTATGTTAAAAACTATTTTTCAAATAGTCAATATCTGTTTATTCTAATTGGCTCGAAACACCTATGTCTGTTCCAAAAATACCTGCTATTTTATATATTTCTAGTCTTAGCTATCAATACTGTTTCTACAACTATCAACAAGTGTCCAGAAGTATCTTGACTATAGTTGATGAAACATACAGGATAATTATTCGTAATTTTTCACCAGTTCTACATTGTAAACAATAATGCATTTACTTGTTTAGTGGTTGATTTTCAATAAAAAAAATCACAGACAAAAATATACATATGAAATTATAATGTTTTCCTCCTTAAGTTGTCTAGGTATAACGATTTGTGAATATCAAATAGACCTATTCTTTTTTAATTTCGTAGCAGGCATAATGCTTTACTTTAAACATTTAGTATTATTTTTATTAAATTTTAATCATCAAATTTTTTTTGTATTTATGACATTGCCTTCATTGATGACTTTGTATATATATAAACATGTATATATATATATAAACCTTTATAATGACATTGTATATGGTATCATTTACAGGTTGACATGTTTTCGGAGTTTCTATAACTTAAATATTTCTCCCCCAATATGCATGATCTTTTTACGGTTCTGTTAATCATTTTTGAAATGAGCCCAATTTGTGTCATATACTTTTAATCATCAATTAATTATAACATTAATTATAAAAATTAATTTCAGCAGATTGAAAAAATGTATGTTACGTTTAATACTAATAAATTATAAATATTAACAAGCGTCATATTATCTGGAAAATAAATTTTACAATTTATATTAATTAATATTTCAATCCACAGCATCATATTTACTTAAGCAAAAGAAAACAAAGAAATTGTTCAGAAAGTAAATGAAGTCAATTAATAAAATGTTATAGACAAACTGACAAATTGTTATGGGAGATTGTACAACGATTATATTTTAAAATTAAAACAATGTTTAAGATTATTCTATAAGTATACATAAGTTTATTCTATAAGCCTAAATTTTCCATTCTTTATACTATAAATATGCAGACATTTATAGTGTAAATTGTGTAAAGTTTGTTAATTATGGCGCAAGTAAAGAAGTGAAAATTATTTGACTTATGTATATACTTTTGCATTACTACGTTATAATATATATATTTTAAATCTAAACCAACGTCAACATAGCTTATATTTAATTTCATTCTAATACCAACATAATATCTTTATTTTCTGTTTCTCACTAAATTTGTCATAAAGATTTTAATGAGTTGATTTGTTTTTAATTAGTTGCTATGGTGACAAAACATTTTTTAGCAGCACTTATTGATATGTATGCTAATTAATTAATAACTGGTAAAACAATACGTATATATAACCAAACGTATATAACTCATTCTAAATTCTTTGTATATAACTATGTGTTGTTAGTTGCGATGTGTTTAGTATATAAACAGTTTTCAAAGGACCCACCTTATTACAATCTAAATGACCAATTTAGTCGAATTAACAGATTCCGAATATCTTATTTTACTGTATTTAAAAAAATGAGATTAAACATATTTTGCTATATATATATGTATTTAATTCTCGTACAAATATTTTGACTATATTTAAAATATGCTCTATCATGAGCAGTAGCCATCGAGCACGTTCGAAAGTGTGGCCAATAACTGCCAACCGTAGTAAAAAAAACTATAGAGCGTCACCAACATTTCCATAAAAGTAGGAACGATCAAGCCACCTAGCAGTCCCTCTTTGGTGACCCTTGATGGAAAATTGTGTATAATTTACAATAAAAACATCTAAGATACCTTTTCGTATTAATACTAATTACAATGGCAGTCATAGACTTTTATAACAACCATAGACTTATATTATTGATAGCTTGATTGATGATCAATATATTATAACTAATTACTCGAGGTAAGATTTTTCAAATACGGATTTCCGAAGTCGATTGAAGAATTCTTCAACGCTTGAGTAGCGATTCTACATTTGGTAATATATTCTATTCCTGAATAAAATTTGCCTAAATAAGTATGATGTGCAATTCATTTTAAAATAATGTATTAAAATGTTTTTATAAAATTTTAATATATATATTAATGCGGCCTTAATTTTTTAATTATTTTTATTGAGTCGGTTCATCGATGTCGAACGATTTTTATAGTACATTATATTTTGATAAATATAGTCTATAAGTCGATAATAACAACCATTTACAACTTTTTTAATTCTTAAATTTGAAACTTTCTGCAGAATATTAAATATGATCTAAAATGTATGGTTTCAGTGATTATGACGAATATATGAAAACAATTACCAAAATATTTACAATTTTCAAATCACCATTTATATCAAGTTTAGTAGGTTAGATAGACAGCAATATTTTGTTCATACAATATTCAAAGGTTACTTGTTGTTTCTATAAATGAATAATTTGAGGTAGAGGAAACAGCTACTCTATGTAAGAAACATAAAATATAAACAAGTAAAATAATCTTTTATATTTTATAATAGTTAAGTATTATTTTCAAAAAAAGATTAGTTATAACTATTGAACTATTTATTGTACAAACTGATATTTTTTACCGCGTGCTTAAAAATATATTGTAATATTTTGTCATTTTTTCACATTATATCGGGTTCCTATTCATTTCTATAGACACTGTGTAGTTTACTGATCGCAACAATTTAAATTTGGCAAGTGTTAATAGTTCAATTGCCAACTGTTAGGTATATATTTGTTAAAAATAATTGTTCAATATGTTTGTTTTTTAAATAAAAATATAACATTTATTAATTAGATTTATCTAAATATGTAATTAAAAGTTACACTTCTCTTGGACCACAATTATTTTAATGTAAAATATAATACCTGCATAATTATATGAACTTGATAATTTTCATGAGGATTGCGAATTATTACATTGTTATAATTGTCAGGCGCTAAAACGAGGTGCCGTATTTTTTCTAATGTATTATTTGTTTGCAATTAGAATACGCGTTCAAAATTATAGGACATTTTAACATTGACAAATAATAACGTATACATAATAATTCCCATAGTGTATTATAACTGTAAAAATCTTAATAATGTATTAACAAATTATTTTATGCCATTGGTCAACAAATTATTTTATATATTCATTGCTAGATTATGATAAAAAAACGCAAAAAAAGGTCTGTTTAAGTTTTATTATAAAGTTTATTGTGATTTATATTTAGTTTAATTGGACGAAAATTCACTAAATTCCACTTACGAAATATTACGCAAAGCGGAAAATAATAAGTGATCTCGTATATCTATCTAAAAAATAAAATAACTTTTTTTAAATTAAATAAAACCTAAATTTAGATATCTAGGTTGAATACCGGCGTATGATACTATTTAGAACTTTATCAACACAATGCGTATATATTGACGTTTAATTATACGTATACCCATCAGTTAAAACATATAATAACATGCAATCAATGAGTGCACATGAGATTACCATATATCAGTCGATGACATGCATGGATTGGGTTATATAAGGTATTCCATATACGGTATTCCGTATACGTATTCCAAAATAAATGTAACACTATATAATACACAATCAAAATATGTATAGTTGTATATATACATAATGCGTCCTTTAGTATTATGTAATATTCTATAAATTAATATACGATACTACAAATAAATTTTAAACGTAATCATAATGTTCATAATATTTACGTACTGTAAAATATTATTATTATAATTTGATTAAAAACATATATAATAAGTTGACTTATTACTTATAAAGAAGTCAATTATTAATTATTATAGATGTATGCTAATTTATTCAGTACATACAATATAAGTTATTTTCATATTTTAAATACTTACATTTAATTGCAATAAGTATTTAATATTATTAAGTATTGAAAGTTTTGCATCATTATGTGGTTTATGATAATAACATAAAAAACTGCTATATAAGTATAATTTATATAGATGTACTATCTAGCTGAGCATCGAAAAGTATAGTCAAGTTATGTTATAATTCCAAAGAAAAAAAATGGTTTTAATTGTATAATTATGCTCATATATAAAATTAATATTCTGCCGTTTATAATTTAAAATTGTATATGATGTTATCCGATTATTTATTTATATGTTGTTAATGTTTTAATGTTGTTTTTTTCTCGCAATATTATTTTACACTATTATTTCTAAAACTTCGAAATCAAAAATTGATGTAAAGTGCTGGTCATAAATATTATACAGTCAACTAATTTACATTATATCTGATAATTATTTATAACAAATATATTTTTGTTTTTATATATTAAAATTATACTAAATAGATTTTGACAATTTGAAATATGACTCAATAAATTATCAACTTTAATGTATTATCAAGTTGCGATTCATTTATGAAATATTTTCTAGTATATTTACGTCATTATAAGAAATTATAAATATATAATAATATATTTACACATATAGAATTATACGTTTCAAAACTAGATATAATATTATTAATAATTATATGAAATATTCCCTTCATTTTACTTATTGATAACAATTAATCCCTACAGGGGGTCGGTAGGTAGTCACGTCAAAACGTCACCTTAATTTTAAGTTATCTTAAAATAAAGCTCGCCATGTTGCACTTAGGGGTCATTGGTTAGTGTATTTAAGTGAATAAAGTTAAGATTGTTTACATCTATTCTCTGACTATTGTGTGTAATTATTTGTGAAGGCACCAATTGGTCAGCTTGTTTGCTGACCAGTCCAGACTTTTGAATATATTTGTGGACATTTGTGAAGTCCTTAATCAGTCAGTTGATTTGCCACCTACAACAAAATTGAAAACTAACCACTATTTACATTAACAAAGCTTTAAAATATTATTTTGTTTAATTTATTTTTTTAAAACATGTTTTTTCCATATTTATACAAAACATTCAACAAATATATGTGACAATTTAAAAATATAATTTTTGAAATCTACGTCCCCCATTTTTAAAAAAAATCTTTTAAACAAAATTATATTTTCAAATTATGTTAATGTATAAGCATACAGTGGTCAGTTTTTGATAAGCTTTTGAATGGTATAAACCATTTTTTTGTAAGTGGTCTAGACTCTAGTTACCAAAATATAATTATTGCACAATGTTTTACTCATATTTATAAATTATAATATACCAAATA
The DNA here is from genome assembly GCA_034780555.1 of Coelogynopora nodosa. NCBI lineage: Eukaryota > Metazoa > Platyhelminthes > Proseriata > Coelogynoporidae > Coelogynopora > Coelogynopora nodosa. Next base: position 12,001 of record JAUZND010064595.1, on the reverse strand, counting down.
AGGAAAATTTAGCCATAACAAATAATTTATTTAAATTAACTTTAAGTATTTTTATTATAAATTAATATGATATTTTGTATTATAAACTATAATATGCTTTACTTTTTATATAAATAAAATAATTAATCCTTAAATGAATATAGTCTATAGATATATTCATTTAAAATTTTATTTTAAATTACTCATTTAAATATTAATTATATGATATATGAATATATAATTATAGAATAACTATTTTGTTATGTAATAAAATAATATTATTATAGTTACTATAGGTCAGCAGTCTATTATTAATGGCATGCAAAAAAGTTTTAAATATACTCAAACTTATAAAAAGTAAAAAATACCACAGGATTATTTCCTTGTTTTATTATTAGTTAATTAACCTTGCTATATTAATTAATTCAGATAAATATGATTTATGTTAAACAAGATAATAATATAATTATTGTAAATATAAATTATGGCATACTTTATTCTGTAAATGGATTATATTAATAAGTAAATACATTTATAATAATAAAACAATGATATTTAATTATATTAAACAAGAATGTATAAAAATTTGTTATTATATGTAGTTTATTTATTAATTATATAAAACTATGAAATACATTGCATTACTAATATAAACTCCTTCATTACGTTTATAAATTTATATTTTTATCATAATGTATTAATTTCTTTTAATTTACATAATAAACATTAAGATAACAATTATTATTAAATTAATACTTTAAATATAATTAATAAACATAATGTTATGTATAAATAATATATTATTATAAGTAATCCAGTCATTAATTATTTCCTACATTTAATAAATAACATGTTTAATGCTAATAAAATAAATATTTATAAAAAACGTATTGCATTGTCATGTTAATAATAAATCCTTTATTAAATATTTTAAATGTTTGAAACTTTTTTTGCATGCCAGTAATAAAAGATTGCTACTAGGTCTAAGGCTAGGATATAAAGTACATAGTATAGAACAAACCAAACAATATACTTTAAAAAATAATAAATATTTGAATAAAATGCATCATGTTTTTAAGGAAATGGAACTATGGACACTAATACAAATTTTTAATGTCAAAATCATGTCTTATTAAAGTTATTGGTTATAGTTAAAACCTGATTCTAGTACCACAAGTCAGATACCAATGCCAAGTTCCTAGAATAAAACCTGATGCTGATACCTACAACTATTTAAAAAGTTTAATTCTGAAACCAAAGCACTGGATAAAAACATATGACAATTAATATTTAGCTGATATAATAAACACAGATAATTATTACTGGATAAAATTGTATACCGTAATTTAAATCAATTTAAAAATATATATATAATTTGTTTACCATATGCAACATTCCTTTATTTATATTATGATTACCTGTATATCATGCAACTTATGTCCATCTCTATAATTGTCTTATATTTCCTGGATAGTTCCATATGATAATCAACATACATGATACTTTATGGATACATATTACTTTTAAGATCATACTGATTTTACTTTATTCTAAAAACTCTGATTCAACTCTGTTCTACTCCAGCTATTTCCTATTCAACACTTACTAACTTAGATTACACACTATTAACTCTAATTACATTTGAGTCAACTATATTTTACTATAATTAACATTGATTTTAATCTACTCAACTCTAACTAACTTGAATTTCACTCTATTCAACTGCAATATAACTAATTAGAATTACCATATTCAACTCTAAATCTACTGTATTCTACTTTGATTTTACTCTTTACCATTCTAGCTCATTCTTATTTCACTCTATTCTGCTTTGACTAATATTTAATGAAGATAAACATAGTATTCTGTTTTTCAGATTATATTTTAACTTTTTGTTTTAGTTATTTTTTAAATTAAATATATATTTTTATTAACAACTGATATAATGTCTCTTACATATTGTTTTATACTGTGTGGTATTGTTAAATTTTATTATCATTTTATCAAATATATTATTTCATATTGAGGTGTAATTCATTCATTAATTAATTAATTAAAAAATTATACAAATAATTTAATCATTTTTGCTAAATTAAATAATGTTTATATTGTATACATCTTAAGAAGGCCTTTTATATTGCAGATACTATAAATTTCATACATATTAATCAGTAGGTTACCTTACATACAAGAATACTTCATTGTATAATTTAAGTGCTTCAAACTGAGGTTGAATTGTAATAACAATCACACATGCATTGTATTCAGCTATAACTACATCCAAAATACTCTGAAAAAGATAGATTCTCATTTATATGTGTACCAATTTATCCAATGTATCAACTGCTTCTTTGCATTTGTTATAATCTGGATTAATAGTAGGCCTCTTATCCACTTGACTGTCATTAATATATGCATCATGGTAGAGTCAAGATAAGTATAATGTGAATTCTTTCCTTTCTTCAGGATGTAAGAAACAAGTGTCTGATTACATTGGAAGGCAACATTAAGGGGACAATTATTATTTGTTTTTATAGCTGATTGCTTTGGGCATAAAGTTCTTGTTTCTTCTAATAGTACCAACATATAATATTTTACAATGTATGTAAGTCTAATGTTTCCAAGTAAATTATCTGTAATAGAGTTTTGGCTATATCCTACCAGATATTCAGAACCCCTTTGTCTTTGTTTACCTCACCCACATACCTCTGCTTAATGGTATATACATCAAAGTTCAAACAGTTAGTAATGCGAATGTCAACTGAGATTCAGACTATTATTCTGTAACATCCTCATTTACTCAGAATATAAATTCAAATTAGCCAATGACCTTAGAATACACTAAGGTGTTCATCCATGCAAACATACTCAAATACAATGTAGTTTGCTTTACTTTTTCTGTAAGTAATTCCTGTAATTTCCTTAGGTGTCTCATATTGGTGTCAGTTTATCACATTGCTAGCATTTAGAATGACCTATTTGAGTCAAATGGAACGCAACATGTCAATCATTAAAAACAATTTCTTGTCATCACTTCTAAAAATACAAGAATTCCATAGCTTTTGAATTGGTTTAGATTTAGATTTGTACACTCCGGCTTATAATAACAGTTCAATATATGTATTTATTTCCCCTTAATTGGTTTCTTGACAGTTTTGTTCATATGCTTAATTTCCTTTTTTATTGCTGTATAAAATAGAAGAGGCTATTTAATTATGTGCAACTGTATTTTAAGTTTTCAATATAGTTTGGTGTCAATTTAACACCAATTGATCACTAAAGGTTTAATAGCAACCTTTAAGTAATTTTTTTAATTCTTCATATCCATGGGTATGTTTTCCAACAATAAAAAAATTACAAGAAATCAAACTTTTTTGTTGGGATCAAATTGACCCCTTAGACATGTCTAATTTATATCTGTATAGATTAAACTATTTGTGGGCTGAGTGTTAGAGATTGGATGACATGGGCAACAGTGTTTGTATAAGTGGATTTGACAGTGTTTTTGTATCTGGTATTGTCAATGCAATTGGTGTTTTGGAGGTATGTGTTGGTTGATGCCAGAGAGGTTTTTAGTGTAAATGTTGTTGTCATATTTTTAATTGGTCATTTTTGTATAGGTAGTGATGATTAAGGCATCATTAAGTGTGGAAATGGACGAATATTTGGGTGGATAGGATGGTGTACGTTTTATGATGTCATGAAAGTGCAGCCTTTGACAATCTGGAAGATTGTATTTTGAATAGTATTGAATAATTTGAATAAATTTAAATAGTTTATAATTGGACAAATGTAGATTTGTGTTTGATGAGTATGGTTTCTTTGTGTTAGCCAAATAATTTTTATGTGAGTGATTTGAGTTTGTAGAAGCATTGCTTACATTTGTTATGGATGTTTATAATGTGAGTTTTAAAAGTACAATGTGTATTGAATGTGATCCTACAATGTAAGTATTTTAAGCATTTTGTTAAGGAGATTGGAATGTTATTCATGTGGATATCAGGGGTGTTGTCGACTGTTCAAATGCATGTGTCTGAATGTCTGTGGAGTTAATAGTTATGTTACAACATATTGGGTAAAGTGGAATGTTCTCCATCATACAATATGCAAACATAACATATTTTAATTAAACTTAAATGAGATAAAAAAAATTTCTTATGAATTCAAATGTAGAATTACTCATCCTAGTAGAATTAGCAATAGTAGACAACATTCAACTAGCAAACAGTCTTCAGACATGGTGGACACCTGTGACAAATTTATAATGTGCAGCTTTGAAAATTTATGCACATCCTTTATGTTCCTTGACTTTGGAGTGATTTTTTATTCTGGACCTAGGTTACATTAATAATAACATTAACAATACAAACCCCATCCAAAAAACTTTAGAAACAGCCAAATATAGTTTTTATTTAATTGGCTGTAATTCAAACAGTATTTCATAAATTATTCTAAAAGTTATAACACATTGGTCACATAGAATGTTTCAATATGTAACATTTGTAACAATGTCTATATATTCCGAGTAAACTATAAATACTGCTTCTATGTATATTATTTATGTTTGTTCGCCATTTTTATTAATCAATGTGTGTAATAAATTGACATTATTTAATTTCTAATAACATTTTTGTTTAGAGGTAACAAATTATCATATTTGTTACAGTTATCTATTTCATTATTTTACATAGTATTGGATATTTTGTAATTTAGTGCTACTTTTTCATCCATATTAATGAGTTCTATGATATCTATACACATTTAAATTATAGATCGCTACAATGGTTTATCTCAAGAGTGCCATTATTTTGGTTATTACAACATTTCTTACACATACTCTTCTACGAGATATCTGGATTCAGATGACTGTTACACCATCAAAAGGTGAATAATTATCAATACTCTACGTTTATGCTGTGTTTTTAATCCTTGAACTATCAGTAGGAGTCAAATTAACACCACTTTTTTAAGGAGTACATATCATTTTTAGTGTCAGCCCAATTTTTATAAATAATTATTCACGTAGTACACACAACTTTTTTATTGATAATAGTGATCCTAAAATTTATTAAGATATAGTTTTAGATTGAATCAGAAACATGGTTGTACATTATTTTTACAAAACAGTTTATCCACGACGACTTTTGTTGAAATTTTATATTTATATTTTATATTTAAAGGGCAATTATATATATATTTTTTATATATTTAAGGGCAGCAACTAAATCATCCTTCTGTCAGTATAATTTTTTAACGTAGCAAGAACGATATACTTTTAGTATCGCCTAATATACCTGTCTTAAATGATCTCACTAAATTATATTTGAATCAGAAAACATCTGGGGCAAACGAGTGCTTGTAACCGGGGCGAGTATGGGAATAGGCGAACAAATGGCCATTCAGTATTGTGAACATGGAGCCCATCTTGTGATTACTGCACGGAGTAAAAGTAAACTTGACGCGGTAGGTTCATGTTTGTTGTATGTAATCAATATGTATTATTAATTGACCTAAATGTTAAATATTTGATATGTAGCATACGTCCACTATTGACTTCAACTTTAGTTGGATTCACCACTTGAAAGTTCGGTAAAACTTGCATCGTATATATTTGTTCTATATGGGTTACAGTGCCTCAAAAAAAGTACCCTGTATTCAATTAATAATCTCACCAATCTATTGATTTTAAAATAAATAATATAAGTTATAGGGCCTATATGCTTTGCAATCGCGTGTTTTACAAAACCAGACGTTTCGTGTTATTCAATCCAAAGTGGACACTAGGTATTTATAAACATATTAATAACATATTGATAGTAACATAAAAGATTTATACAAAAACAACTGATAATAGAATAAATGTTATATTGAACACTTATTATAGTATGGTGGTTTCTTTCATCACGTTTAGTATTTTTCCAAATAATCGATATTATTGATTTTGTTTAATGTGAAAATAAAGTATGTTATGCTGTATAACTTTTATGCATGTTTAATATAGGAATTGGTTGATGAAATGGCATCAACACGTCAAATTATTTGAACATACCAATACTGAATATAATTTTTTAAAGTATTATATACTAATTTTTAAACAATTTTAATTTAAAAAAAGTTAAAATGAACTTGTGATCAGTAATTAATCTGGTCAGGATCTACAATAATTGCATAGCTCTGAAGTTTTACAAATACCTATTTAGGTAATAATCATATAATTAATATTTATAATATACATCTACATGTTATAAATCAATTGTATGTTTTTATAAAATATACTCTTGAGAGTTTTAATAACAACATATAACTTAATAATATTCCATACTATGTATTACATATTATGTATGGTATAACGTATTGAAATTAATATCAGTTGATAAATTGTCATTCGTTTCATTTAATATTCAATAATTTATATCCTTAATCATGTAATTGGAAAAAAAATATATACATATTTAAAATCGACCCGCTCTTTAGATTTTTTAAATAAAGTTTATTATCCATGTAGGAGTTTTGATAAAAAGGTGTTATAAATGTTGGGGTTTAGGGTTGGGTGCTCCTATTGTAAAGCTTTTAGCAATTGAGATAAAAGCATTATAGTGTGCACAATGATTTAGCGATCAATTCAGTTAATATTAGTAACTTACAGTGGTATAATGGCGTGATACAGATACTTCAGTGGTTTTACTGATAAAGAAAAAGTACAATAATTATGTTCACTAAGCGACCTTTAGCGTTATAATGCAAATGCTATATAGTGATATACTGATAATAATTATGTGTTAATCGTTTAAGATCTTGTTATAGTTACTATTTAGATGTAATGTGAGATTTTCCATACTCATTTATATAACTGGTATGTTTGCAGGATAGAGAAATGTAATAAAATGAATTATATAATCAACTCTTACATAAAATAATTTATTAAACAGTGTATATAGTGTGTTAATATTGTTTGACTAGGTACATACATATTTTTTCAAACTTGCTGCAATAGATTGTATCTAACGATTTCTCTAAATTGGAGGGCGCATGTTAAAATAGTTATAAAATTTAATACCAGTACACAAATATTTGATAATTTTAATTTGACTGCGCTATCCGTGGATATAGAGGTATCGTCGAACGGGAAAATTCTCTGAAGTATAAAAATATAATAGTCCAATGTCTAATTGGTCCACGATACATATCTCTCCGTAGGTTCAAAAGAAGTGTGCAGACTTGGGCAACACGAATGTTCACATAGTTACGGGAGATATGAGCTACAAAGAAGACGTCACCAAAGTTAGCAATTTTGTGCTTGATGCATTTAGTAAGTATTTAGCTAGAAGTGTTTGTGTGGAATTTATTACCCAAAAACAGAGGAACCACAATACTTTTTAGTATAATAACCGATATTTTATAAATTTCAGATACCATTAAGGTTCCATTCATATGACCTACACTTTTTAAGTCAATATTATCTCACAGTGTGATGACATACAGGTATTTTTAATAAAATACTATTGTCCAAATATGGTATAATTATTTTAAAAAATTAATTGTCATAATATGTAATTCTAAAGTAAGCAATTTTAAATTGTTCTTTAAATTAGGTTAATTCAGTCGCCAACTGGTAAAAACTATTAATCGACTTTTAGAAACCATAAAATAATATTTTTTAAATAAATGATTGCATGATAAGTATGTTTATTGTGCAATGATAAACATGCGTAGTACCTACTATTGATTTTCATAATGGAAACTTTTATTTATGAATTATTAATATTTATTTTGATTAGGCTGCTTCTGTATGATAATTCACAATATGAAAATAAATATGTCAATCAAATTTTAATTATTGATTTTGTCAATTATGTCACCCTATTTTAAATCATGATAATCTCTATTTCCGGGTTTTTATTTTATTTACTATAAGAATTCCGGGATTTCATTTTAGTATTATGCGGGTTTGATTTATCTCCAAATAAATCCATACAAATATTTATTTGGCTGTAAGTAGAAATGGCAAAGATTTTTACTTGTGCACTATGCATTTCTATGAATAATCCATGGCTTTGCGTCGGGGTATTATTTTAATAATACCCGGAAACTTTATATCATTATTGACATGAGATAATCACTGGCTTTGCGGGTTCTATGCACTTAAAACCCTCAGGCCTTCGTGTCTTAAAAAAGCCATTGATTATCTTATACGTAAAGGTTAGATTTTACAATAAAACTTTATATATTCATAATTTTATTTTTAAAATAAACAAAGGCATATTTTAATTGTGCTAAATTGTAAAATTTAATTTGACCAATTTTATGGACCTATTCATACAATGTATTATATTTTTATAGCCTGTAATTATTATATTGATGCATTTCAGAGAATGAGATTGACCATGTCATTATGAATCACGTTGGACCTTATAAAACAGATTTCTTTCAGGGAGATTTGAAATTTTTGGAAACTATAATGCAGGTGTGTTATTTTTTAGTTATGATATATTGTTGGAAGATTATCAGATGTGTCCATGTCATTAACAAGAAAAGTTACTGCAATAAATCGATGTTAAACTTTATTTTTCATGTTCATTTTCATGCATATATTTGTATAAACATTATAGCCTATAATGTTCATTTTAAAAGGAAATATTAGTAATCAAGTATCGTTTACAATAATATAATCAACTGTTCTTTATAGTATATCAATATATATTATTATTCTATAGTGCGCGAATATTCCACAAATTGAAATGTAATGTCATCATGTTTTTAGTTGCTATAGTGGCAACGAAATATATATTTTAGCGCTTTATAAATAATCCCGCCAACAATTGGTTAAAATAGGTCACTTCATATCAAAACAAGAGTTTGCGGGCCAATTTAACCGCTGACAAAATAATTCCTCTTTCAAAAGCATGTGTTATATTATAGGTTATTGCTTCTCGTCACGCTTCAATGTAACACTCGCTTCCAACCTATTATATAGATCAACTTTCACAGCTACGTGCAGCTTGCCACCAGTTTTCTCCCGGCCCTGCGTACAAGGCACGGCTCTCTGGTGATTATTTCTTCTCTAGCGGGTCGCTCAATAAGCCCCTTGATTGCGAGCTACACAGCTACGAAGCATGCTCTTGAGGGCTTTTTTCTGTCACTTCGATCTGAATTGGCGTTGGTCAAAAGCAATGTCAGCATTACCGTGATACCTTTTGGCTACATTGCGACTGAAAATGCCCTTCAGCCCGCCAAGTATGTATTGGTGTCTTTTCGGTTTTTGCGAAACAAAACTTGCAATTAAGTAATTCTCGCTTGATATAATTTGACAAAACAAAATTCTCTATATGCTCGGCTAGTCATATGGCAACAAATTTTTCCGAGTAGAAATAATCCTGTCGCCGTGTTACGCAAATCAAATTAATCATAAAGCTCCATATTTATATTATGAAATCAAGTATTTTAACGCTTAATTCGATATACTAAATGCATTTCAATCATAAAAAATAATTTAATGTTTGGCTTTATTTTATTGTTATTGAATTATTGTTTGTCTTAAAATTAGAGGTGACATGGCTAGTCAATAAAAGTCAAGGGGGTCGTTGTCTGATCCACCCCGACAGGAAGTCTGCCTTATCTGGTCTGAACAACAAGACGTGTTACTGTAACCTAGAGATGGGTTCAGCGAGATCTTATTTGATGCATGTTGATTGCACTGTGGTCTTACAGTAGATTCCTTATAGTCCCTAAAAAATCAAATGCTTTGATTTTAATTTGTATATATTTAGCAGATATTTTTTTCAGTCTGTTCATTATCATACCATCTTGTGTACCATTGATAATAATCTGAAAAATATATTTAAAAAACACTGAAAATTCGTACAGTCCCTAAAGAACCCTAGAATTTAGTTTGCCCCCTTGAAAACCCTTAAACTGTGTTACTTATAATATAAAATATTTCTAATTTCTTATTCCATTACTGACATATAAAATTGATTGGAACCATCAATCAGGCTAAATTAGCTCACCAGATAGAAAGAAAATAAATAAATCAGAAATAATAAAATATAAATCAAAAGAAAGGGTAACTTTATAACAAAGAAAACCGACAAAAAAGATACACAGAAGGCAAAGGAGAGGAATTAATAAAACTGGAAATAACAAGAGTACCACTTCCTACTAATGTGTTATATTATTTTATACATTTGTTTTTTATATTATGTAGAAATATATTTTCTTGTAAAAATTAATAATTTTCGAGTTCCGATTGTTCCGAACTAATTATTAAAAAGTAAATATTTGTCAAGGTTTAGTTACATTTTGTCGCTGAAATTTTAACAGCTCATAAATTTAAAAATATATACCCATCTGACATTATTTAAATTGTTAAGGTTTCTTAAACTAAAACAATTTATAAAGCACGTATATTGTACCAAATTACATAAGTTATAAAAATGAGATTGTTGTATAGTTGTTTTCACTTTGTTCATTGTGTTTATCGAACAAAATTACTGAATGCTGTATTATATTTATTTGATCTGCTGATAGAATGTTTTTGTTTCTCATTTAGTATGTTAAGTTAACTAAAGACAACATAGCAATTTAGGAATCCCGTAAAACACAGTGAAAAAAGTTCAACAAATTACTGAAATCTTAAGCAAGAGATAATGAAAAACAAAAGATATCGAAACTTTAAAACAACATGCAACTTATTTTTAATATTTTGAAATATTATCGGTTAAATAATTCTTTGTGACTGAATTTATTAAAAAAAATTGGGACAGAACTGTTATTAATATACGGTGAGTGGAGTCCCTAACTAAGTCTTATAATTTCTTTTTTGATTACCATAAAATTTTTTAATACAATGATATTAGGGTGGGATATTTGCATTCTTGAGTGTTTTATACTCTTAAGTAAAACTGCTATAATTTCAATGATTTACTTTTAATCGTGTTTTCTGCGCAAATGGATTTTGAAACCGCGGGGTTTTTAATAACTTTTCAACAAGCTTAAAACATCTTTTCAGTTATCTTATATGCAATCATTTCAGAGATTTAATATGTACAAGTTAATTAATTTCAATATACTTGGAATAAGATGCTATGTCCACCAGACTATTCACCGTTACTATTCTCATATCGAATAGCTTTATCGCTTCATTCATTGGTTGGTCCTACCTAGCTTATCAGAGCACAGGAACCACAAACATGTCAATCGATGAAACTTCTCTAGATTCGGAAACGAATTCTGAGAAATCCACCAAGAAAGTCGCCTAATGCCCAACCCAAACAGCATCCATGCAGACACTGTGCCGTCTGTGTATGTGTTACCCTCACTCTTTCATCCAATCTATATAATTTACGTACAGTCTGGTGGCGCTGTTTTAAAATATGCACCTATTATCTGGTCGATATTTATATCTATTGCCATGCTTGGTGTTCTTTTCGGTACAATGGATTGTGCTGGTGGATGGTTGCATGAAATACACATTATATCAGTGTATTTATAGTAGTGCTACAAATGAAGGATTTTTATCAATTATGAAATGTCTGTTTGTACCATAATCCACGTTATTGAGAAATATTCACCACTCAATATATTTCATCTATTATTATTAATGCAATTTATACAGTAGGACGTTCTTCGGTATTGGTTATATTATATTGGGGGTGTGTTTCATTTTAATATTTATATTTTGTCTTCTGGTATAAATTTTTAATGTTTTGCGTATTGTTAAACTATCATTATAATAATAGGCTACGTCTTCTCTTACTTTCAAATATGGTATTTGCCTCGAACTTTAGGCTAGACGTAAACATTGATGTGATATTATATTCTCCTATATTATAGTTTAGTCTTTGAGTTCAACGTCCATTTGATGTAAACTACATTATGTCACCACTGTTTAGTCATTCCTAATGTTAAAGTAACACCCTGTTGATCTGGAGCCTGTTTCACCTCGCATTATCTTAAGATTAGGACATTAGATTTCTAGGAAAATCTAATGTCCTGTTTCACGTTCCTAATAATCTAATCATTA
>JAUZND010064584.1:0-17751 GCA_034780555.1 Coelogynopora nodosa | reverse complement strand
AAATTTGTAGTAATAAATTTACATCACATCTGCAGCAAGTGCTTATTTTTTCTTATTTATCCCTAAAATGCTGCACAAAGCAAACCACCGTTTCATTAATGGGATATTAGTTTCACACGATACAATCGATAGAATGTTGGGTGATGTAACGCTTATTATAACACTATTTGTAACACTTAAGTACCATGTTGTAATAATTATTCAAAACAGTTTTAAATTTGGTCATATATGTTTCTCATTTGTGGCTGGAATAGCCACCTTAGTAGGCCTAAATAACAAAATATTCTGAGCATTTTAACTAAAATTAATTAAAATTGACTCTACAGGGCCGGGCGGTACCATGGTTTAGGACAATTCCGGCTTCGTCAGCTACATAAAAGTATAACTAGTAAAAATTGAATTGCTAATTTACAAATGGTGAAAAAAACAGTTTTAATGTATAATAAAATAAGGCATGCGTCGAAGTAGAAGCCGAAGTATATTGATTTTCAGAATGATTCAAACGATTACTTTATCCGTCTTTTGTTATTTTTTTAGATCAAATTAGCATTTAATTAGAAAATTGATTTACTTTTATTCTATTTATCACGCACTACATTATTATTCACTTAGCATTCTCTATTAAAAATATATCAGAAGAGAAATAAGAAACATATTAAAAAGTATAATATACTCACTGTGATCTAATAATACATGAAAAGTGTAGTTCATAAAATTACTAACAAATAAATATTTGTTTAATAATGAAGTTTTAGAAGTCGAAGGAAATGGGTATAAGTAACTAATTCCAGCGCAATTAGTTACAGAAAAATTTTATAGAAATATTTTTCTGATTAATCATACAAAAAGTATGACATATATACCGTCTAACCGGCTGACATATGACAGGTTTGAAGGCTTTTACAATTCTTTTTCACCCATTAATCAGATTATTTTTAAAATATTAAATACTTAATCAAATGAAGAGAAACTCTATATATAATAATACCTTGTGCGAAATGCAAAAGAAAAACCACAATAAAAGTTAAAGTGTATTACAATTAATACAAAATATCCGAGCTTTCACATTTCATCAAGAAGGCATAATCATGGTGTTAAAATTACAAAAAGTGTTTAACAGATTATTATTAATTTAAATATAGACCTAATTTGCGAAAAATCATCAGAAAAAACATATCTCAACAATCTAATTACAAGCAAATACCAGACATATACAAAAATTAAAATCAATGAAGTCTAGACATATGCAAAGCAGCTAGTTACCACAAAATTACAGACGTGTAAATTACAAAAGAATTTGTAATAAAAATGAATTTAAACATAGGCCTATTAAAAATAATAGTAAATGTATTACAGAATGTGGAAAAATAATGTATGTTACAGAATTGAGAAGGAGTTTACTTAAATCAGCATTAAAGGGGATGGAATCCGTTAATTAGGTTGACAACATTGGATTTGTTAACACAGATAAAAGCAGATTCAAATATTTTTCTAGATTTTGTAGTATTACATTTAAAAATTAGGAAAGCGATTTTAAAATCGGGAGAATGACGCTTGTTAAGATAATCATTTGAAAGGCCATTTTCGGCTATAAAATTTAAAACGTTAGATTTGTGCTCTTTTATTCTGACAGCTAAATCTCTGCTAGTTTCACCTATAGGCCTATAGAAAGAATTACAATTAAGACAATTAATTTTATAAACAACTCCGTTCGGATTTAAAGAAATATATTTAGAAGAAAGTTTAGATTTAAGAGTGTTAGGGTAATTAAAGACAAGTTTAGAGTTAGAAGACATAAGAAATTATTTGTTAAAATAACTATCCATTGTAGAAAAGGTACAGATAATATATTCTTAGTAGAAAAATCTATCTTATTAATACGAGGATTGTGAAAAAATTTCGAGCACGAAACAAGGCTTTATTGAGGAGAAGATTACGGTAGCCTAGATTTATAAAGGAGGAACGGATGTATTTAATTTCGTCATCGACAAACTGAGGACTACACATTTTTAAAGCATGGAGAAAAAGATTTTGAACAACATTAAATTTTATGTTAGGGCTATGAAAAGAGAAAAAATGTAGGTGTGAATTACTGTGAGTAGGTTTGCGGTACATGTTCAAAATAAGGGAAGAATCAATTTTTTTAATCAGGACATCTAAAAAAGTGATACTATTATCAGATTCCCATTCAAAAGTAATTTTTAGAGAAGGGTACAACGAATTTATTTAATTTAAGAAATCATTAGGACAAAAAGAACTATCGACAAAAGCTAAACATCGTCTACGTAACGGAGTCAAAGTTTAGGTTTAATTCCAACAAACCGTTGGAGCACCCCAATATACTTATAGTTCATTTCCTTATATGCTTGTACAATTAATTTGAAAACTGTTCCAATACTAACACCCCGTTTTAAGTGATTTTGGACAGTTGCGTAGAAATAAATTAAAACTAATCAGTCATCCATGTCAACTACATAGAACCACACAGATTACATAAAACAATGTTGGAAACAAAACGAGTCATTTAAAATGTCAGATGTCAGTTTATTTCATATTAGTAAGCATATAATGTTTATAATAAACTTTTCAATTGATTATTCAAAATTTTCTAAAATAAGATCACTTTTTAAAATACTCAAACAAAATCTTAGTTAATAAAATTTCCTTACGAATTAAAAAAGAAAAACTGATTTATCAGTTAAATTGAAAGGATAAAAATTAGTAAGTGGGGCTAAAGATAACAAATTTATAGGTAATATACGACAATAGCACATACAATATTTGACATAATATTTCCCATTATTTGTTTTATGTTTTACAATCGATTTATAACTACTCATTTTTCACATGTACTATTATTCAAATTCATTATGTAATGTACGTTACTAGTATTTTTTTAATAATTATGACTTTCAGTCATTGAAAATACATTCCAATAAAATACATCTACTTATTCAAGCAATATTATCATTAATTTTCAATTTCATTTCAATTCAGCATAATTTTTTATACTAAAGCTAAATTATCACACCAATATGAAATCAGTAATCAACCCTAAACAAAGCACAAATGAGGAGATCAAATTTACCCACCGGTGTTTCATTGTTTAATACTCAAATTGACCTGAGGCGATGATTCTTACGTTTATAATCTGAAGAAGGTTATGGTGTAATACATAACAAAATGAGATATAATTGGCCGTTTTAAATACTTATAAATAAAAATACAAAAATTATTGATCCCTCAAATTTTCTGTTAAATAATTTGATTCACACTGACAACTATAATGTCGTTATAAGTAATCAGAATAGTCTAAAATTAGCTTTTTTCTAGCTCCCCTTATATATCTAAAGCATAATAAAATAATAACTTATCGTTGGTGTAAAGATGCAAAATTGACAGCTAACTAAACGATTGATTAGAAAGCAAGTGGAAAATTTAGAATCGATTTGTAAAACTACACAATAATGAACTAAATTGATAGAGAATATTTAATTAACTACAGATACTAAGTGATAGTGGGTACCTTTTATCCCATCGGTCAAATAGACTTCCAAAATTAAAAAATAAATAAAATAGATTACAGTTTTGAAAAATTTCAAAGCAATTTTTAGATCAGTAAGTTATTATTGAGTTACGTATTATGCCCATACTTATTTTTAAGTCATGAAAACCATCGCACTTAGTCGAAAATATAAATGTACCAAATTTATTCTTCATAGGGAGTACGAACCTAAACCCACATAAAAAAATCCAAAAAATTTCGGTTAAAAAATAAAAACATCATTTATCTTTCAGTTATGCAACTGTTAAATATAATATAAAAGTATAGCATTAGGTACACTAAAACAAATAATACCTACACTTTTAAAACATGTTAAAATGTATACTGTTAACAACATATATATTTTGTAAAATAAACTGGGTCAGTTTATCTAACACTTTTAGTCAAACAATAATTAGAACTTGAAGCTACTTCATTGATGCAATGCAAATACATAAATATGAAAATCATTCATTAAAATTAATTGATCATATTTATAAGTTTCAGACCTATAGTAGTTTATTGATACAATTATCAACTAAAATTAATATGTAAAAATAAGAGAATAAAATATAAACAGGATCCCGTAATAATTTTTTTATAAATATCTACTAATGGTTATTATAATAGCAGAAAAAGTGAAAGATAGTATTTGGAGGCTATAATATCATATTGCGGATGATATTATAATATCGCTTTTTATCATTATTATTATACAGAATAAATAAAATTTATATGATATGCAATCAAAGTCAAGCACGTAGATTATGTCCTTTAATATACATGAAACACATTAGCTGTCATACAAACAAGAAAACAAATGTACTCGTAACGGCTATAAATATTCGTATCGTCCACAGTCGACAATCTTAATGATGTGCATTGGACGTTCATTGATGGTTCGTTCACCCTCCATTCTGTTCAGTGTTTCAGTTCCTTCAATAATTCGTCTGAAATATTTTCAAATCAATACATGTTTTTACATATAATTAAGTTTAAAACATTCCAGGCTATTAATTAGCGTCTTTACTTATAGTATCATTTAACATTTATGCAAGAATTTATGTGATATGAGAAAACTAGAATTTTTTCATACTTGAACAAAAAAAACTTTTCAATAAAAAAATTAAAAAGTTCAGAAATAATAGTACAAACATTGTTTTAAATTTTTCTATTTAACATGCATCACGCAAATCAAAAGTTTTCACATATTTTAATTAAACATTTGAAAGTACATGTTTAATATAAATATGTGGAAATGTTGTGGACCTGTTACGTATAAAATCTAAATCAACTTTTGCGGCGTCTAAAAGCAATTATACACATACGTAATGTATTACTTCACACATTTATAGCCTTTTGCAATCATGTATTAACATCACTTTGAACTTCCATACCTTCAGAGAAAGATTTGGTGACTGCATATTTAGGAACCAAATCAACTTCTATAACAATTTTACTGCACAAATGAATACTGAACAATAAGTAGAAACAATTAAAAAATTAAGCAAAATAATTTCCATCGTAAGGTTAAGATCTCCCATAATATTAAAAATAATACTTATACATGTATAACTTCTAAAAATATTACACTTCTAGAAATGTGAATTGACAATGCCATTAAAATTTGATTTCTAGTTTTCATATGGTTCATTTAAAATTTGAGATTATTTAAATTGAGAAATAATAATTGATAACACATTTAAATATATATCTCTATAGTATAACATAGCAGTAGTAAAATAATTCTACAAACAATTAAATAAATATTAATGTATTTGACTTATCCATTTTTTAATAATTAATTTAACCAAAATAAAAAATATGTTTAATTATGATCACGTCATATATACTCAATCGACATTTTTTTAATAAAATAATAAACATTATTTTGTTCTATGTTAATAATAAGACCACTAATCAAAATCGTTTGTTTATTTTACGTATACCCCACCACGATTGGTTTTCATTATTTGTAAAAAGGTTGATTCAAATATAACTAAAAAAGCGATCGCTTGTGTCAAAATACAAAGAGCCACATAAATAATTTCGTTACTAAAAGAACCAACATAAAATGTTGTTCACTGAGTCCAAAGATGACGTCAATAACTTTTACCTGTTTAATGCTTAATTTTTCAAGAGTAAATTTGACCATATATATGTAGAAGGATAATCCAATGGTGAACTCAATTTATCGAATCTAAAATAGAATTCTTATTTTAGGATGATAAACTTGAAGAAAACTCTTGAGAATTGTGATAGTTTAGCTTTTCTTATTTATTCTTAACATATCATTGTTTAAAGCTGTATTATTTCATTTTAATAAATGTGAAAAAGTAGAGACACGTTGATTATTAAAACTTTAAAAATACTGAGATTATTTAAAATTGACATTTTATTGTTTATAATGGGACTTTATAATCTATTTTGTAACTACAAAGTTATTAATTAAATTTATAATTTCTTAAGCATGCTTTCAAAATATGTTGTTTAAACAGCTGTGTATTGCCTAATCACATAGTTAAGATGTTCCACAGGTTTAAATACTTATTTTAACCGTTTTTTGGATATATTATAATGAATAGTGAAAAACTCCAAATAATAAATAAACAATAAATATAAATTTTAAAGAATATTTGTACTTTTTTAATTTGAACAATAAAAGCAGGTATACATTAAATAGAAAAAATTCCTGTTCATTTTACACAATTTTCATATAGAAATGATTAAATTTGACTTACTTATGTCCTTATCTTGAAACATCGTGACATATAAAAAAAATAACTATAGGTTTATCTATGTTTAAAACTGTCGACCTTTTCCTGCTTAGGGAAGTCGCATTCATACTCACCCTGCGTACGAGCTACAATTCTCTATTATTTAAGAAAAACTTTACATTTCATTAACTTTTCTAAAAGCCATGCTTATTTAATTTCTCTATTATGGTTAAATCAATCTTGATGCATTATTTCCAATAATCAATATAAACTATTGTGTTATACCCATAGATTCAAACAAGTATATAGAAACTATATTGTTTAACTATATGGTTATACCTATATATTTAACTGAATACTTTCAGACATTAAAAAAATTATTAATTCAGAATAATTGTAAGTAATACTGTGCAAAAATATTGACTTTAAAAATACAGAAATATTGAAAGTGCAATACAAGTACACCTTTTCATTCCTGATTCGCGCTGTTTTTAGAAATATTTATACGTATATGAATTTTACCAAAACTATTTTTTAATCAATAATTGGCGTATATGTTCGTACCCGAAAGCCACAAACTTCGTATTCATCCAGGAAGCTGGACTGAGAGTAAAGAAGAACTGAGATCCATTGGAATGACGCCCCTTATTGGCCATACTGATGACCCCTCGCTGATCATGACAAACAGCAAAACTTTCATCTACAATAAACGGGAATCGACACTTAAAATACGAATAAACAAGAACAATTACAGAAGATATAAATAACAGTTACATTTACATTTCAAAAATCAAATATCACACGATATAATTAGGAAATAGTTTATTTATTCAGCTTATATGTCACATTTATGCTATTTTGTGTGATTTTCAGTGTGTATAATATCCAATCAAATTATGTAACCATGAAAATTTAAGTATATGAATTATTAAGTTACATAAACTAAATTAACTGTAAAATTTTTGAATTATTATCACATTTTATATAAGCACTATATAACAATAATATTACTATGTTTAAAGTCAATGAAAATATTTCAAATCACAATAAAAATATGAAATTTAAATATCAATAATGGGTATTCATATCATGGGTAAAACTTCGAGATGTGTTTAAATCTACTCGCATAAGGAGGTAACTACAATTCTAACTTAACAATATAGTAATTAATATATAATCAACACAAAACATATTATAGCAAGTACAAATTATTGTATCATATAACTATTCTAAAATACCTCACTTGTATAATAGATTACAGAAAGGTCCTTACAAATTGTCATTACCTTCAAAGGTTGGGCCGTAAATAGATTCACCCCCGTTTCCTTTTCCGTACCAAATATCTAACAGAGACAGAAAAAGAGAGAGGTTTAACGGGTTTAACCAATTTTACTAATATCTCGTAATTTGAGTAATATAAAATATTTATCATATACATTACCTAATAAATAATATGAGTATAATTTTGACACGTTCAACACACATACCCCCTCCTTGAATCCATCCACCTGGTACGATACGATGAAATACAGTGTTTTTGTAGGAGAGATTGAACTGTTCCACTTCATTGTGCTTTGAAGAACCTCTTTCACTGGTGCAAAGACTCAGAAAGTTTTCGCATGTCTTCGGAACAATATCCGTGAAAAGCTGAAATCATTCAGATTTTAATGTTAAATATTCAGCTATAAGGAACATTTCAAAAATTATAGTTATTGAATTTTAAAAAATTTAAAAAGAAAGAGGGAAATCAACTGAATTGATTAATTAGTAAAATAAATTATTAAGCAACTTTAGTACGCAAAATATATAAAAATACTTTTTATTATAGAAAGGGCTGGAGATTTATGAATTAACATACAAAGAAAAATATTATTAATATTACCACACGTTGTGTTTCAATTGTATAGTTATTTCGCCATAATAGATTTAAATCGAAAAAACAAACATCTAAAGTATAGCTGA
The DNA here is from genome assembly GCA_034780555.1 of Coelogynopora nodosa. Taxonomy (NCBI): domain Eukaryota; kingdom Metazoa; phylum Platyhelminthes; order Proseriata; family Coelogynoporidae; genus Coelogynopora; species Coelogynopora nodosa. The sequence goes on along the minus strand of JAUZND010064584.1, from coordinate 9,528 downwards.
TCAACGTGAAAGGAAATATGAAAAAATGTCTGAAATACACAGCTTATTTACTTTTATGGAATTTTTAAACGCATGTGTAAATTTTGATATGGATATGTCCTATTTTTACTTTGCTATATTAACCTTTATTAACGACCATTATTAACCTTTATTAACAACCACACCGACGTCATTATAGCAATATAGTTCATGTGTTTATAAAATCATATAATTCTGTTATTGCAATTATTTAATCAACAATAAAACTTTCATCTGGGTCACAGACGTGATTACCATGCTGCTAATTTTCAGTGGACTTTTTTTGGACATTTTGGACATTTGTGGAAATGTGGACATTTTGGACATTGTGGACATTTTGGACTTTATTCAATATCCATAGCTTTAATAGATTCCAGATATTTTTGAGTATTGATTATACCTGACTACTCAACAATAACATATTTTGATATAATGCAACAATAATTAAAGATAACTCTAAATAAACTGTTTTTACGTAATACCAATTTAAAAAATAATAAAGCTATATGACGTAGAATTATTATTTTTTAGATCAATAAATATAATGAAATGCATACACATTTCAGAGTAAGTGTCATCAAAAGATCATTTTTTTAAATTAGAATATATTAATTTGTTTGATATGGGCAATATTACAGTTTTATTCATGCTGAAAATTATGATCAGATAGAATACTATGACAGTTAAATATATATAAATGAATCTACAATCAATATTACTAAATACATTATATATATATAGCTCAGCACACCATGTGGTTTACATATGTTTTCTTGTCATTGTTCCGAGTGATCATAATGTCATTTATATTATTACTAAATATACGGATTATATATAAACGTGTTGCTAGTATTTCCTTTGGAGATAGTTCCGACTTGAGGCGGTACCATTTTACACTATTTTACACTATTTACACTAATTATGTGTTGCATTGATTTATTTTCCATTTTAATAAAAAATAGATATAAGTTCTATAATAATGTTTATCATGCATGCTCATATTATCAATTTTTATCCTGTAAATATGCATTGATAACACGAAAGGAAATCATATTGTGCATTGAATATATTTGTAAGAAATAATTTAAATATTTTTTACAAATTTGGCATATTTTGGCCTGTTTTCCATTTCTAGTTTATTATTTATCTTTGAAAGTAGGATTGATTTATCAATTAAGATTAACCTATCATCTAGAAGTATGCAATATAGAATAGTGGGCATTTCGTTGATTATTTTAATTGTATTTATATAAATATTCACATTTAAATTATCTTGAATGATCACAACAACAAAATATTTTTCTAAAGTATTTAAATTATATAACTTAAATCTTATACCTCGATTACTAGACGACCAATGGATTCATCATTGACATTAATATCCAAAAAAGCAAATTCGTGCTGAAAAAAATAAATGACAAGATAAAAACGTTCAATTTATATTATACATAATATAATACAAGTTTGCATTTCTTCGTAAATATTTACATTAATGCTAAATATTCTATTAACTTTGTGAAATGCAGAAGAGAAAAACTATTTGTTTATTGCTAACTAATGCACTATCAGTAATAAAGTTGTGGGACTCAGTAACATTATATACGGAAAAATTGAATTAAGTAACTTAAACTTAAAATTATTAGGATATTCGTTTATTCATAGTTTTATTAAATTAAATGGTATTCCGATTACAACTCTCTATTTTATCTAATACATCATTATTTTAAATTTAACTAAAATATATATTGTACAGTGATCAACAGATAAATGGCAAAGGGATACAAATATCTATATTAAGCTATGTAAATATGAGTACTAATAATTACACAGTAGATAAATTCATAATTATATGAAAAGAAAACCGAAATTAAAAGAAATGTTCAATATAAAAATAACGATGATATATTATACACATATAAACATAATTAAAAAGATGTAGATAGATAATAATAAGTAAAAGTTACAACACAAAATATACAAATAAAACACAGGTCATTTTTAATTAAATGCTATATAAAAAAATATATAATAATTAAAATTTTCTATAATAATTTTTAATTAGTAAAAATCACATACTCATACAGTTTTATACGTATAATCGTATCGTTATACTATTTAAAATTTACTTAATGTAGGTGTGACAAACTCATAACAATATAAAATAATTGTATGGTAATTTTGGTATTAAATATTATTATATAAATTTTTTTAATTATTAATACTAGTGAACATTAAAACCACGTTGGTATGCATCAGATCTATACTCCAATATGAATATACATAACAAATATTTTAAAATTAAATATATATATATATATATTCGTACATTAAAAAAGTAAATAACTACATAATGATGTTGGCAGAAATTGTAATATGTATTAATTGTAAGCCATTGTTTTACCATAAATATTGTTTTTAATAATGTTTTATAATAAAACGATTAATACAAACCAACAAAACTTACTTTTCTATTTTCAAGTTCAGTTTTATAAGACTCTTCAGCCAGAGTCAGGTAGAGTGGCATCGGCCTGAAATCCTCAAAGTTATGATTTGTTACTGCCCATTGGATAAATTCATCAGATGTTCCAAGGAATTTATCATTTAAAAAAACAATACCAGTTTCTTGAAATGCCCATAATTCTCCACGAAGCTCCTTAAAACATAATAGATATATACAGTACATAATATATAAATAATACAAATAATGAAACCTTTATTATAAATAATTAAATTTGTTTGGCTTTTACTCTTTCAATGACTAATGATTTAACAACAAACAACTAAAAAATAGACAATTAAAAAAATAGAACAAAAACATGATTTTAGTAAAGGATAATTAATGTTATTGACTTCTAATTTAAAAATAGTGATGAAAGAGTAAAACCATCAATGAAAACAAAATATAAAGAAAAACACTAAATTTCTAATATAAAATATTGTCTATGATATAGATTTAACGTGGAATTTTACATCAGCTTAGGGCCTAACAGATCTTATCCCTAAAGAAAGCATTAGCATCACTCAAAATAAACCAACAAAAAAATTGTATAAACAGTTTATCGGTGTGAATAAACGATGTGTTTCTAAATTAATTTGTGTTCCAATAGTGAATAAAACTAAAATGTTCTTTCAGACGAAGTAAGTAGTATGGGAATATAGATATCTGGCTCATGGCTCCTCGCCATACTCTCCCTTAAATGAATGAAATATTATAGCCGAATTAAACAAGGCCAAGATTGAAATAAATTTTTTTTTTTTCAAAAATATTAATTTCTAATTTTTTTACCTTTTGAAATATAAAATCAAAAGTTAAAATACCTCTTGGGCTGTTTGATAACTTACTACTTTTATTGACACGTTCAAAAATGTCAAAATGATAAAAACTATTAAAAAAATTTATAATTTTAGGGGGACTTATCAAAAAAGAAGAAGAATGTTTATTTAAAATATAAAAACTTCTTCATATACATTTTTATTAACAGGTCATCCGAAGTTTCGCCATTACATATTCATCAGGGGAATGAAACAGGCTCAGTGAGACAGACAATATATACCCTTAACATACACAGGTCAAATACACTTATTCAAATAAAACTGATAATATCAACTTCTGTGCGAAAGATACGAAACATAATGTGTGAGGTATATAAGGTAATAGAAAAACATAATAGATTGAGTTGAGTGACACAAAATAATAATAACACAATGGAAACCGGTTTTGGCAAAGAGCAAATAAAAAAGAGAACGTTATTATAAATCGTTAAACGAAGCTAGTGTATATAACCTACACACTAATTCATCATGTCATCTTTACAATTTTTAATATATAGAAATTCCGTTATCTCTCATTTGCTTCGTCAGGGAAACTTTCTATGTAATATACACCATTCGAAATTGAATGCGCTCTTGTGAAGTTCAGTAAAATGTTTAAAAAATGGCTGCATTTCAATGCTTTATGTGTTCAAAGAGACAAGTTTTGATTAATATATATGTCTGTCTAGTTGTGCATAACAGTGTGTACTTTTTAAGATTTAAAGACTTAAAACAAATTGTACACACCATTCTGAAAATATCTATAAATTGATTAATAGCATCACACTATATCATACACAACTAGACAGACACAATAAATTAATCAAAACTCGTCTCTATGAACATATGAGGCACTAAAATTCTGCAATTTTTTTACATTTACTGAACTTCACAATAGCGTATTCAATTTTGAATGGTGTATATTACATAGAAACCTTCTCTTAATATGATAAAAATAATACTGCTACTTTATTGTTTCACTAAAAAACCATTAATTAGGGTGTAATTGTATTTTTAAAAAATTATGTAGTACTTACCCGGATTTTGCTATTTATATATTGAGTCCATTCAAATTCAAGATAACCAGTGATTTCAGGAACTTCAAACTGCTTTGGTGATCCTTCATACAAATCCTAAATGCAGGATAAAATTATGTTTTTATTTTCTCCATGAGATTTTTTATCTTACCAAAATATTCAACCCAAAATAGTGTATATTTGTATGCATATATATTTTTAAAAACATATTATTCAAAATATAATAAATACCATTGTTAATCATCAACATTAATTAGTATATGTAATATAACAGCTAATAGATCACTTAAAAGTACTTATATAAACAGATTTATATGACATTCAACATTTATTTCATTTTCATTCACATTGATACTTGGATCTAAATCCTTTAACTCTTCATTATTTCATTTTTATAAAATGTCATGCAAACACATAGTGAGGCTTGAACCACAGACCTACTGGTAAGACATTAATTTATTTTTGTAAGTTAACATTTTTTAAAGTTATACTATTATGTAATATTACCAATGATATACAACTGTTGTGTAGAGTTCTCCTGTTTATCAAAAGTTGTTATATCAATATACTGTAAATATTTATATACTAATAAATAATTTTATTAATCAATGCTAACACTATACTCTTCAATATAATTTTTTTTAATAATATTGTATTATATTTAAATATATAAATATTCTATTGCAAAAAATATATATCTATAATAGATATATGTTACAATATTATGTGCAAGAGACAAACATTTGAATAACATTATCTCAACTCTAATCTAATTTGTAGATTCTGAATGTTTATTCATCCAAAGAGTGCAATATTATATACATATTTTACATAGTAGATCTATCATACAATAAGAATAAATAAAATAAATATGCTATAAATTATAAAATTTGGATATGTAAGCAAACATATAATTATGTGAAATATTTTTTTAATTATATTATTTAAAATATAATAATCAAAATATTTTAACATATTTTTATAAAGATATTTATAAAGTTGAAATTAAAATTATAATCAAACAATTCATTATCAGAAATATATTATTTTTATTATTCTAATTATGAATTTTATTAATATTAATATTGTCTGACCATAACCTAATCTGTTTATTTTATACATTCTATATAATTTGACTGTCAGGATAATAATTAAATTTAATCATTAATATTATTATAAAAATTATAAGTAGTATAAGTATTATAAATCTAAGTTTTATTTTATTAATAAAATATAACATTAAGTATTTATAGTAATTAAATAAATTTAGTTATTAATAGTAAAATTATTTATAGTTTTAATTTAAAATGTTTGCATATCATATTAAAAATTAATGATAAATAGTATTAATAATATTTTTATCAAATTTATGAATTAATATATTAATATATTAAATATTACATAAATATTTATAATTTTTATTTTAATATATCAATTATTTTTTATAGTATTAGATAATTGCTATTTTTAAAATATAAAATAAATACTTTATATGTATCAATAGTAATGTCTTTCATTTTGGAAATAATTGTATATGTTAATATTCAAAATCATCATGAGTTAATTATTTAATGTAAGGTACTTGGCATTGACATCAGTCTTAATAAATATTTTAAATCAGAATCAGTCATATTAAATACCAGGTACTTGGCATAAGCATCAGGTTTTATCTATACATGTATATATATATCTAAACCTACTGATTGGTTTAAGTCCATTAACAACTTGCCAATGATGTCATTATAACATGACATGAATATAGCTTAATCAATGCATAAAATATATGTGTATGTATGCAATGTATAAAATGTTTGATTGAAGTGCATTTTTATAGGGATATTATAAATCAGGTCCACATTGTTTGTTCCTGACCAATGTATTCTGCATACTAACCTCTGTTGATCTCTCTCTCTCCAGTATACAGATTGAGAGATAATGAATGAATGATGTGTCTTTGGTTATAATGTTGCCTTAATTATATTTTTTATATAAAGTATAAATGACTTCCTACTGAATAAAAAGCATGTGACTTTCATGTAGAAAACTATTGCATTTGTGTAATCTGCTCCATATTGATATGTGATATTGGCTAAATAATGCAATTAAAAAACTTTAAATTTTATAGAGAAGGGAAATATTTTAATTTTGAACTAAAGAAGATTGAATAAAATTGAAATTTGGATTATTTTTTAATTGAACTGTAATTTAATTTTTTAAATAATGTAAAAATTTAATTAAATTTTTTAATGTAAGAAAATGTTTATATTAGCTATCAGTATATAATATATCAGCTAATTATAAATTATTACTGAAAAAAACTTTCCTGACATATTAATTATACAGTTATATCTTTTTATTTTGTCATAGTTTTATTTTATTGTCTAATATATAAGAAATTATTTATATTTTAGCAAGCTATATTTTTATATATTTATAAAAAATATGTAAATATACTATTTTCAAAATAATGGCCATCATTTATGTTATACAATCCTACTGAGATAACCTGCATGTAATCTAAACCCAGTCAGTCAGTGAGTCAGTTTTTATTACATATTTCAGTCTATTCACATCTCCATAACTACTCATTTTTATAAGTAGAACACAACCACTACATATATACTGCACTAACAATGAGAGAGAGAGAGAGGGGTGAATTAATAAAAAATGAAAATAACCAACTTATATATTATACTTATTTTAATAAGAGAAAAAATGTTGAGGGAAAGGGGAATTTTTATTAATAATAGATTTATATGCAAATATATTTTTGCCTTGTATATATAAAATAATTTTATGAAAAATAAGAATATGTTACAAGATATATTATATCACACTGTTGAGCCAACAAAACTATTACTGCATACCTGCAGCAAAGATTCCATATGTATACCTGTCAGCAATTGGTTAATATATTGGTATATTTAGTATTCTGGACTCATTAAATTATAGATCTACAAAAATAAGAACATTTGCTAAAAATACAATAATTATTATTATTTTAATGCTAATGTTGATGTTTTATTTATAGTTTCAGTTTTGTTTTTAGTTTTATAGTTGTTAACATATTTTGTGTGATATTTATTTTCATTGTATTAAATTTGTTTTGATTTTCTTATTATTATATATTTAATGTAATACATAAATAAATAGGTTTTGTTATTAATATTAATTTTGATGTTCCAGAATTATATTTTAGAATGATTATATATTTTTAGCTAATATTCTATTTTTACATATTTATAATTTAGTGGGTCCAAAATACCAAATAAGTGCTAATATATTATTATTAAATATATAATTTTACTTCATATCATAATCATATTATGACATATTAAAATATCCAATTTAATTATTAAATAACATATATGCTATATATTCATAGAAAAATATAATTGATCACAACCAGCATAAGATATTATGTAATTGGATAAATGCCTTTTATAAATTCTTTCAATTCAATATATTTTTTCCCAAACATAGATATAGAATTATTGAATATCTCAGAACATAGCATTGCACTGGAATTCTAGAATTTAACAAGCAAATTTTCATTAAAAAAATTATAAATTACAAATAATACATACCTGAGCGCAAAATTGAGCTTTGTGATAAGGAATTGTGCCAATTAATCCAACAACAGTAATTTGTATTGCCATTTTTAAAGGCTACAGAATGCTAGTAACCTAGTTACCTATATTTTCAAAGTATTTAAACACACATGAAAATATTAAACAAAAAACGGCTTTATAATAATTATTTAATATTAATCAAATGAATAATATCTAAATAACATAACAAAACATTAAAAAATTATTATTATCATTGACTAATTGACTAAATATTATTCTTACAGTATCAAGTAATTTATAATATATTCTCCATACATTCTACATTTTCGAAAGTACAGAAGAAAATAATGGTAATTCGTACTTCCAAAAATCATAAATGTTTCAAAATTGTATATCCTCAGTATAAATATGTCTAGCGATCTAATATAAGTTACATTGAACGAATGCGCTGTGGCTGGTTTGAAATAGTCGAATATTCTTCGACAGTATATAAAGCAGTTGTGTTTCTCTTAACACATGTGGACGCGCATTGTTTTGAAATAATCTCGCACAAATACTTCCAATTAATACCACTCTCATAATACAAACTTTCCTTCTTTGTCAACATTTTGTAATAACGGAATAAACTCTTTAGGTATAAAAAAACATGTTTTTAATCAAGCATTTAATCTACTAATTACTTATTTTAATACGAGGATTACTATATTATGTAAATAAAACTTTTTTTATCGATATTCACTAAATTGTTTAAGTCTATAAATAACCATTCCACTTTATATGAGAACAGATATATATTTGTTGCTATCAAGGTGAGTGGTACTTTGTGTGTACGTATACCTAATCGAAGTCATCAGTAAGGATTCTATATGTGCCAATGTACAATATGAGGAAAGTTGAACGAGATATCAACTAAACATTACAATGTTAGTGATTTATATACGTCGATGATATATTTCACACTAATTCAATTATTCGTCTAATATTGCCATATAACTTCGGTCAAATTAATATATTGTTCCATCATCAAATTAATTTAATCCTTCTTAAACTTAAAACAATTTTTGTCCATGCAGTTTCATTTATTTCCAGAATACATTAGTTTTAAAAAGTAATTTCCATAATGTTTCTATTACAAATATTTCATAATTCAGTAGAATTAATTTGCAAAAAGAAAATTAGCAATTGTTTTATCCAAGACATAATTGCAAACAATAATTTGCGATTGAAGGTAACAGTAGTACTACATATATTTATAGTATAATAAGTGATGTATTTAAATCTCATCGCAATCATTGTGTACCCAGTTCACCTAACTTTATTGACTATAAACTGGGTATATTGCATGGGTATATAGTTGCCATAATTGCCTTTTTATGACTACGTTAATAATATATTAAAAATGTAAAAAATTAAATAACGTTTAGGCTACGTATTATTGATAACGTTTTTAAAGAAAAAAATAGTTAACTTTTAAAATCTTATATGTGTGTGTTGATTCGATCACGGCGGCTAGCGTCGTCTCGTGGCCTCCATTATGACTCTTCGCCATCGAATCCGATCCAACGTTGCCTTGTTGAGTTGTTGCATGC
>JAUZND010064573.1:0-17752 GCA_034780555.1 Coelogynopora nodosa | reverse complement strand
AAATTGTAAATCTTAGAGATTTTCCAGGTAAACCTTGCAGACGTCGAGGTCTGCAAGGTATACCTCGTTTAAATTGTAAATCTTAGAGATTTCCTCACTGAACCCTCTGGTCCGCCATACGAAAGTGTCTTATATCCGATTTGCATTTATATCAATCCACCTACACATAGTATAGTCTCCATGTATGTCATATTACTATCGACTCAAATTAGACAATGCAACGGGTGCGTGGTGGCAAACAACAGAACCTGTCGTAGTAATTAACTGGGATGTTCTCAGTGAGACGTGTAGCTTTATTAAATCAATATAGTTCTGGTGGTTGAAGGTTATTATCGTTGGTTGCTAACGGAATGTAAACAACTAATGCAGTGCTTTGCAACTATAAAAACTACGTGACTGTGTCGCTATTTTCGGATAGGAACATGAACAATATAAAATTCATGTCATATATATTTATAGTTGGGGTAATATATTGTATAGTTGAGATTACCTATAGGCCTATTAAATGTTGTGTTTTATTTCAGCATAGCACTGAGTTACCAGGTTACCATAAAAAGCGTAAATTGCATTTTGACTCTGTGGAATATTTTCATTTGTTATGTACGTATGCATACATATAGGTGTTATATAAAGTAGGCGTTGACCTTGCATAATTGCTTTAAATTGGAACTTTGTATTGATACAATAGAGGTATAGGTTAGTCCGCTCAAACAGTGTGAAATATTTCTACTCATGACATTTTAAATCTCAAGCCTACTTTTCTCATCAGTTTACTGTTCATTTTGTTAACGCTTGTGTACATTAAATATTTAACAAAATATTTTAACTTATGTGTACTTTATTGTTAATCAGAAGTATATTAAGGTTCATCGAAAAATGAATATATATATATATATACCTTTAACAGAAATAATACAGCTAAAACATGGGACATGTGAATGAACTTTATTTGACCGTTTATTATACATATATAGTAGACATATACCTATGTATAATACAATTTTAGTTTTCGAAGATTTCATTGAATTTATTAACTCTTTATTGTATACCTTCTGAATCGGCTTAACGATTTTGTTTATAATATGCTATTCGTATGATTACTGGAAAAATATACATATAATAATATTGTGCCTGCTGTCGGAAAATGTAACAATTCCACAACGCACCAAAGTGTAAATAATTGTAGTTGCATTCATTGTAATGTATCGTAATTCATTAATGTCACCCCGATAACCTATTTATTTAAGATATCATAATGATACAAAGTCTCAATCCACAACAAATACATTAATTTATATTTTTGAACTAACACTCGCAAGTGTATAGATATTAAAAAACCTTTTTTATACTAATAAAATAAATTTGAGATTGAAGACATCATTGAATCATATTATATTATTTGGAAGACGTCAATGAATCATGTATTATTTGTAATGAATAATTCAATTTATGAATTGGAGAAGTTATGATTTGAAATCTTTGAATACATTTATAACGTAATGTTGATTTATATTATTTCGATGAAAAGTTATTATTGTTATAACTGTCCAGATATATATATAAAGTAAATATTAACTGAAATACATACTACTGAGGAGATCGAAAGCGCTCTATCTAGTACATAGGTGAAATAATATAATTAGTTTATATTTGTAATGTATAATTTGTTTTCTCCAAAATTGTTATATAAATATTATACCAAACACAGGTGAAATAATACTAAATAATACTAAAAATCAACAGAGCTTGAAACGTAAACATCTCTCTTCCACTCACCTTTTTGCTATACTTTGAATATTATTAATTATTGAGACGAAACATTTTTAGTTTTGTATTCTTACAAAAATTGTATATTATTATTTTATTGTCTTCGGCTTATTTTACATAAATGTTATTATTAATAACCGATACAGAATGTGTGGTACAGACATTGCATTATATGTATAGGCATAATTTGCCCCAATTCCGGCAAAAAGGTTATCTAGAAAACAGTGACAAGTAAAGTACTCTACTCACATGAAAGTATTAGTATCTTATGATACAATTCTACATTACATTATATGTAAGTTTTTATAAATGTCTCACGATTTTTCGGTTAAATTATTAATTTGCAACTACGTTTCATTTGTCGTAGCATGAGGTATAGGCCTATATATGGGAGTAAAATATTATCCATACATATATTATTAAACAATCGTGGTATAAATCCGAACGAATATGCGCATATATGATATTAAATTGTGTGGTGCACTAAATGAACCATTTGTCAGTGTTTTATTTGTTTTCATCATTCTTATCTTCGTTTACATATTCCAAATCGAAAGTAATAAATGTCGACACTTGATGGATCCAAGTCAATCAAATGCTTGTTCAGTTCGTATCGTACCCATTCCTTTCGTTATCTTCGGCTCTACAATTTCATCGGTTTGTTCCGGAAACCTGAACTTTTTTCTCTCTTAAAATATCGATTCTCATAATTCAAGCAAAATCGAGTGGACGTAGAAAGTGCTCTTGGGAACATTTTACTCTTGGACGCATGACGTGTCGACTAGTTGAGATGCTTGAGATATACGATATATAATGACTAAATATTAAATGGTTCATAGTAAACTATGTGAGTATATTTCACCTTAAAAAGGTCGAATCCGTTTTTTGTAATATTAGATTATTTAATCATTAAAAAATAGTAGTTACCCTTTTATACTATTAATAACAGTGCTTTTTTGAAGACAAAAATATTTTGCAAAAAAACAAGGCTTGATCTCCAAAAATCGTCACATAAATCATAATGTGTATTTTATTTGTATGGCGTAGATTATGTATACGACACAACCTCTGCCATCCGATTTCTATGCATTGACTTAAGACCTTAACATTGCAAACGTTCATATTAAGTGTTATCCCTTTTGCTTAATTAACGACGCAAGAATATGTCGAATGTTAATAAAATGAAATATTCTCTATATTAGCAACTGTGCTGGAATCGACTAGATATCCTCTATCGTTATAACCCCCACCCCTTAACTTCCACTCCCCCTCTCTCTCTCTGTTTGTTCAATCAGGTGCCGCGGAGGGGAGCTCTTCGACCACCTGACCCAGGTGGTGACCCTCTCGGAGAAGGCAACTCGGTCGGTGATGTACCAACTGTTGGATGCCCTGGGCCACATTCACCGGGCGGGCATTGTGCACCGGGACCTGAAGCCGGAGAACATCCTCATCGACGAGAAGTTGAACATCAAGGTGGCCGACTTTGGACTGGCGGTGTACTCGACAGACCGCAGTGAACTTACAGGTGAGCTGACTCTGGGGTTTTGTTTCAAATTCCCTGGCCGGGCTATCCTCGGGTATTCAATAATAATAGCCTACACAATCGTAACCATTAATTATTGTGAAAATATAGTGAATATTTATGCATGCAAAAGCTACTTTGACCATATTTTCACTGGCAAGTTTATTATAAATGAGTTACATCGAGGGGTCATTTTAGAGTGAGGTCTTGATTTCATACACAATTCTGGTAGGCGTTATTAGCATTACCACGAAGAGTGCGGGATCATGTGCGCCCACGAACATGACGTCTCAATTTCATTTTTTATGTGCATTCTCTCGTTATAGTTTTCTTGATAACAAGGATGAATAGAGCAATGGAACTGTGTAATTGTTCAAATGGCTATATTGCCCTATAAGCGGAAACTTCCAAGTTCATTCGGGGACACACCACCGAGTGTGTCCTCAGACGACCTCCATTTTCCACCCGTAAAGCGCCATTTCAGCTGTTATCTCGATAGTTTAGATTGCCAAAAGATTTTATCCAATGAAATGCCAAATGACATAGTGTGAGAGAGTGAAACGAAAAATAATCGATACTAGAGAAAGCACTGAATACTATATAAATAATAATCTGTATAGTCTATGTTGTATGTAATAGAGTATATATTAGAATTCTTCTGCAAATGAAAACCAAGGTAGTAATTCTTTTTTCTGTTGTCTTTGCAAAATAAATAAGTCATTTTTGAACTCTTATCGAATCTAGTTGCTTGTTGAGAAGACTTCAATTACTAAGAATTTATTTTTAAATATACAGCTTCTCCGTGTTTGCCGTTAAAAAAGGGGGAATTTCCTTTTGACACGTGAATATCCTATGAAACCAGATTGCGATGGTTATAAATACCCAATTAATTTGTCTACTGCTTTCAATAGGCCTATTATCCATTTTTATATTTATAAATAAAATGTGCACCGTGTTAAACTGTTATTATGATTGCTACACCTGCATTATTTCAAATTCGCGAGCTACTAAAATAAATCGATGATTAATCGTATGATTTGCAAATAGTTTTTGTATAACTTTTGGGAATCCCAACTCGGCTGGAGTATGTCAAATTTATTGTGTTCTATTATTTAACAATATTCAACCCAGATCCCCCTTAGTACGAAATAATATTTGTGAACCCCTCCCCCAGTATTTTTTTTATATGTCCACCACTTTTATTTATGAAAATTGAGCACTTAACATAGACAAATTTAGGCTGAAATTGGTCGCTGTGTTTTATTGGACACTTGTAGGTATAAGTATACAAGTAAGTTGCCATGGTACTTATTAAACGACCGCACTATCGACCTCCCCAATCGGCCAGAAACCCGCGGCACCCCCGGCTACCTGTCGCCAGAGGCCCTCCGTGCCGGCTACTATGAGAACGAGCCCCCCTACGGCCAGCCAGTGGACCTGTGGGCCTGCGGTGTGATCATGTACACCCTGCTGGTGGGGTTCCCGCCCTTCTGGAACCGGAAGGAGCACCTGATGCTCCGGCAGATCTTAGAGTGCAACTACGGCTTCCACACACCCGAGTGGAACGATACCACAGAGGGGAGCAAGGATCTGGTCAGTGATGCGTGTCAACCGGTGTTGTTGCTCGTTTTGTACTTTTGGGGCTTTGTTTCATTCTGGCTTCCTCCTCCTTCCCGCCACTGTTATATTATTTTCAAATTACGGAAATTTGTAAAAGTTACGTAATGCTTGGAAAAAAAATAATTCAGAGTCATCAGCGAAGTGTTTTTCCTCATATTAAAGAGAAACACATTTTGTCCTTAATTGTTAATAAAATCACCATTTTTCACTACATGTATACATGACCTAGCAGATGTTTTAAGACCGAGAAAATGTTTGAACAACCTATCCTTAATCTTTAAAGTGTATTTATATTCAAAGTTTCTGTTTTATGCTACCATGATTCGAATTCTATGCGCGCCAACCGAAAATGTCATTCACAAATTTCAATATCCTTTAATTATTGATGAAAGTATTTTAGAAAACAAAATATGCATCTGAAGCAAAACATCACGTTAAATAGTGTTCGACAAATAATATTGTGTTTATAATTATTTATTTAACTAGTCAGAACATTTAGGCCATCGGTATTTTTTAGATTTTGAAAGCCTGTCATATACACAAGCGCCATGTTATTGAATCTAAAGGGCGCTGATCTAAAGACTGGTCAAGTATCGCCCAATTAATGGACGACATATCTTGTACAATGTCACGTTCAAGTTTTTTAACCCAGTGTTATCTAACTTCTGTCTTGTCAATTGAGTAAGAGGAATTTTTAACATTGGAGAGAGGGAGAACACAGTGTCGTTCTGTTCTGCTATGTTCGGATTCCACGGGAACTAGATTTGAGTATCATTATCAAGATGACCATGAAACGGAATGGTGTAAGATAGGGACCAAAACTTCATTTTGGTTATTAAATACTGTCCTGGTACTAGTTTTATAAACTAACTTCTTAATTGACATTTTTTTATTCTTCCGTAATGCTACATTTTGCGACTTCGATGTGTCACTTTATCTTTAAAAAATATTTTTTTAGTTATTTTACGACAATCGTTTTTATTAGTTTTTGTTAATCTATCCACTGTTAAGAGATAAATTACATTTTATTTAATGTATTAAAAATTTAATTAAACTGAATGTTTAATTGTATGTTCGTGAGAAAGGCCCGTTGATATTATAAGTAGTATAGCCCCTACATTATAAGTAGTATAGCCCCTACATTATAAGTAGTATAGCCCCTACATTATAAGTAGTATAACTCCTACCATTATTATATCTCAAATAGCTCACTTGGGATAAAAAGCTGAACTTTCAGAAGTAAGCTGATTGTGTGATATTTCATTTTTATTTAATAATGTGTATTATTTGACGGACAACATAGAAAAGTGGCGACTGTTTCTTTCTTTTTAATCATCTAGATGTTTGTTTATCATATCTTAAAAGCAGGTACAATAGTACCGGTTTGTCAACGTCATACTATATATATATATATATAATTCGTTCAATGCAATTGTCTACCATGCGATTTTACCATGGAAACTAAGGCAGGATGGCGTGATTTGTCTATCACTCGAAGATAGTTCTCAAGATTCCGATGTGTGACCCTGTAATCTTAAGCGTTTACATGCTTTTTAATCTTAACCTCCCGTTGAATATAGGCTACTCTAGTGTCAATTATTCGTATAGGTTATCGAGACGATTCTACCTAATATATATCATTTTCATGAAAGTTTGCATTTGTGTTTTCGTGAAAGCATATTTTATAGTAAGGTAACTGCGTACATAATATTACATTATGCGCAGCAGTTTGGTTGGTAAGTTGTAAACATCATACAATTTTCATTTCTGGAAGTTCAATTAGACTAGTACAATGCTTTGATATCCTAGAAGTATGTCTCATGTGATTTGTGGTAGATTGTGTGGCCGCTTTTTATCCAATAGGTTGATGAAATCATACAAACTGTAGAATTAAATGTCGCGTTTAGTTTATTTTATTAAGCTTAGTTACCTTCATCTCGTCTCCTCTTTTAGATTCGACAGTTCCTGATGTTGGATGTTGACAAGCGTACAACCGCCGAACAAGCCCTTGATCACAGGTTCTTCTTCAGAAAGGTGAATAAATATAACCAGTTTAAGTTTCTGGAATGGAAAATGGAATTCAAAAGTATGTAACAAAATGTAGCAAATTCCACCATATACATAACTAGGCAGTTACATGTTAAAAGTTTTAAATCTGCCAAACAGAACGATACAATTATTTGAAATTCTTTGCTTTATTCATATTTATTTCAACGATTATTGTTATTAAGCAAATCTTCCTATAACGTGTAACCTTTATGTGATCATTAACCTACTTTCACCAGATAGAAAGGGAACTTCAACAGCATTGGTAGACTGGAAAGCATCGTAAACAAGATGCATTTCAAATTACGCTGACAGTCTAACAAAAGCGTAGGCAGCAAATATATGTAAACACTTGGAATGCTGAACGACAAAAAAACAAAAACAAACCATATAAATTATCAAGGGAAGATTCTCTTCAACTTGGTTCATATTTCACCAATTTTGCATAGGACAGAAATGTGCACATTTAATGCCGTGTCAAATCGAATACTTAAAAATCGTATACTTCAATCGGTATAAGTTTTTGTTTTATATATATATATATATAGGACCTATCTATTATATTATATATATAATTATTTTATACCATGAAGATAATAAAAGTTGATGATTAATGTAATTTAATCCAAGTTACACCACCAGCCAACCTTTAGTTTACACATGTATTTGAGTATTCCTATGCTATGGCCTACATCACATATTATAAAGCTACCTTTGTAGCTAACTAACTTTGTAGTGCAGCTAGTCGTTTTTTCTACAAAATTGTGGTTTAGAATTTATTCAAAAATAAAATGTATTGCGTTAACAAGTAAAATGTAGTTTCATTTAGCACCATGCATGTTCCTAAAATATCGTTCCCTATTATTAAAATGTTTTGCTTGTTTTACTGACACAATTTTATTGTATTATATAATTACATGAAGTATTTTCATTAGAATTAGAACTTATTTAAACCTTTGATTATCCAGTCTTAAAGCACTGATATTTATTATTATTATTATACATAAGAAGCCGACAATGTAATATATTATAAGACTCAATTTAAACTTGATTAAAATTTATTTTCAAACTGCATTCATTTAATTATATTCAAAGTGTCGCGTGATGCCTATAAATAGTCTTTCCTGTCATTGTTTTTTTATAGTGCATATTATGCAATTATGGTTTCTAATATATCCAAAAACCATTTAAAATCTATTTTAAGGTTGTCACTACATCTTATTTTTATCAAATCAATCACCTGAACAAATGAACAGGTTGAACTGTGAACTTATTTCTTGCACCATAATTTAGTTCAATTTTATATGTTAAACACACTCTGTAGTAGGGTATTGTAAACACGCCGGAATGATATAATTTTGGTTACTTTTTAATATTTATATATTTATTTCTGTTATTCAAGTCGTCTCTGTAAATAATTACACTGTATTTCTTAATTTATTGATTAATCTAGTTTTTTAGATATATAAAATCACAGATTATCAATCTATTAATCAATTCGCTGCTACAAGGTCTAAGTTGCCTAAGCGCCATTTTTCGAAAATTGATTTTTTTTTCATAATTATTATCAATATTATATGGTCTAACGTGTGTCCAAGTTTTGGAGTGATATCTTTTTTCTATAAACAGTTAATATGTTGTAAGCGACAATTTCTGGTTGAACCCCTACCAGGACTATTTGTTGTAAGCGACAGTAGTTTTGTTGTATGCGACATTATGTATGAATAGAATACAAAGTATATTTGTTGTAAGCCCTATTGTTTTGGAATTGATACGACAATTGTATTTTTTATAACTTAAAATAGAAATCTAAATGTTCAAAGTAAAAGTAGTTTTTTGCTTCTCCTGAACAAAATTGAAATGGCGCTTAGGCCACTTAGACCTTGTAGCAGCGAATTTAGATTATTTTGTCATTCATCAAATTTGTTTAGCCTATCTTGAATGTGTTATCTTAGACATGATTTATGGGGTACAAGTTGCTTTTTCCGTCTGATTCTTAAAGTAACCATCAGGAATCAAGACAATTTTTTTTTTGAGATATAGATTATTTACTTTTGGTTGTAAATTATACTATGGTGCAATTAAATGCTGACAATTCCTTCGTTATTTGCAGACGTCGGGCAATTCAATTCTAAATGGATTCAGGCCACGAAGGAAGCTCAAGGTAGGCCTGTGTGAATGATCTGTGAACGAATGACAATCCTTCCTTAAATGACAGATATTATGCTGATATATTAGTGGTTTTAAATAATTTTATTCTAACAATTTCTTAGTTTCAATCTGTACTCGTTGTGGTCATAGTTCGTCGTTGATTGAAGCATGTTACCCTGCCAGGGGCTGGAAAGGTACTTGAAGTTTGACTCTTGATTGACGTATCTATATATTTGTACATATAGTTGAACAAGGTACGTACTATAAATTGAGTGGGAAATTGTAGGTTAATATAGATGAATAAATAAAATTGTAATTTAAAAGCTTAAAATATTGGTCAGAGCAGATATATAGTTTGCGCACAATGGATTCAATTTGATGGAAGTTGATTTCTGTGATAATGTGAAATTTATAAATAATCAGAAAGTTGCATAAAACAACACTAATAATAAACTAAAAAGTGTAGTTTTTCTCCCTCTTTAATCTGTTACATTTACACTCAAACGTTTATTCATAATATTTTATTTATCTGATTAAACCGATGGTTCCGGAAAAGTTCTCTCTAGGCATTACAGATAAAAATCAGTGAAATCTATTGTAACAATGTTAACTGCGATTATAAAGCATCAGTTTCAAACAATACCACAAGCATAAGAACATCGGATACCGTGGAAATTGTGAAATTCATAATCTAAATTACTAGGAGCTGTTTGTTTTATCTCTATGTGTGTGTGTTTTCTTGGAATTATCGTGTCCCTCCACTTTTCTTTTTCTATTGATTAATTCTTTTCACTTTTTTATCAATCTATTGGAAGGATTTCTTCAACAAAAAATCTCGCTGTTGTGTCTGTCGAATATTAAAATTCTTAACGAGTTTGTTAAGCGCTGATTATTATATCAGCCCCGATATGTAAAAGTTGATTAGATTGTTGTAATCCATGTAAATGTTCCATTAAGCAAAAAACAAGTTTTGAAATATTAGATGAATTTGTGGATGTTTAGAGCTTGCAATTATCAAGTAAGCCGTCTGTGGATTACATTATACTAGTCTCACGGTGAAATTTGACATTATATTTTAAAATTAAATAATTTATATTATAACTAAATAAATTATTGATAAATTATTATTAATTTCAAATTTCAGAGACTAATAAATTGTTATTTATTGTGATAATATGGAATTATAGCACGATCATTGATTTGGGTTAACAACTCTTAAATATGCACCTGACGTCATACTAGTCAGGAATAATGAGGAATTATAGGTGAACGCTTCTTGCGTCCGTCTGTCTGTCTTTCATGGCATTCTGTCTGTCTGTCTTTCGTGGCATTCTGTATGTCTGTCTTTCGTGGCATTCTGTATGTCTGTCTTTCGTGGCATTGTCGATGTCGTTTGTCGATTGTCTGTCGATGTCGACTGAAAAACCAGTTCAAACTGACTGCTTGCGTCATCGAGCGGATATGTCGTTCTGATGTCTCTACATATATTAAATATATATATTATAGGGCCCTACTAACTTCTGAACTAGTAAGTAATCAGAGCAACGATTGATATTTTGTTACAAAGGTTATTCGCCCTATTACACAGTTAATTCAGATATAAATGATGCCTAGATAACACTGACTGCAAAATACAAATTGTGAACGGTGTCATTTAAGTTATTAAAGTGAGGCACATCTGATGAGATTGATCACCAATAAATAATTTCATAACTGGATAATTATTTTTTAAATATTTTGCTTAATTCAAATTTCATGTCGATATATTATGTACGTCTGCAGTCAATTCCATAAATTGTTTTTAAGTTAATTATTAATATGAAGCAGATCTATAGATATATGTATATATATATTTAAAAATTCTCAATAAGTATATATATTCAAATTAATTTTACTCTTTTTTCATTTTTCAATATTTAATTTTACGGTTTTGAAAATATTTCTTACTACAGTGTATTGAATAATATATTATTTCAAGTCCGGTTTATTTCAGTAGATAATAAGTGTATAAGATATGATGAGGATATATTGAAACTTTAAATCATAAACATTATTTTTAATTATAATAACTATCAAAACGATTATTTTTATTTACTTTAAACAATGACATTTCATATTTTCGTTAATTGTCTTTATAGCGTAATAATCTTGAATAAAAATTAAGAAAACACATAATAAATGGATTATTTCAATTCAGTCTAATTATATGTATATCATTCGAGTTAAGTCTTCGGTGTAATTTTGCCATTATTATTAAATACATTATTAATAATATACAATCCAAAGTTTCATCACAAAAAATATATTTCAGATGTGCATTTTGTGAACATTATTATATTTGCATTCTAAAAGATATTTATATACATGTATAATTTAATTATGTATTTGACACTGTGTCTTTAATATTTCTTATATATTTTCGTCGTGGTTCAATTGGAAAATATTAATTGAGGTATTCTACATTGAAATAATTGTTTGATAACTGAAAACTTCCCTAAAATTAGTGGGAATCCTGTCTTAAGAATAAATCAGAAACAGAGAAAACAATTTAACGGTCACACAAATTATTTGGCAATTTAGAATCTTCCAGAATACCAAATAATAATATTACCATCTAAATATACTACTAACAACACAAAATCGCTCAGTAGAGTTATACTATCTTTTCTATTAATTTACAGGGTGTCCACCCCTCCTCGAATGTCCTCGAATTTTGAAATTTTGAAAATATCTCCTCGAATTTTAGAAATTTTGAAAATATCTCCTCGAATTTTGAGTCTTTATCTAAAATATTTTTTTGGTGTTATTTTATTATGTTCACAACATTAATCTGCATCATTAACACTTCAGTATCTATAATATCATTGATATTCCAGTATTTGTGCATATTACTTAGCTACATATTGTGTGTAATTCATCCTATATAGACCAACTAGATTATATTTACTTAAAATTTATACATGACATTTTTTCTAAAAATAGTGGTAGTATATCGTCGCCCTTTTGCATAACTGCCATTTTGTATAACTGACGTATCTTTTTTTTTTAATTTATCAAATTATTGAATATAGTACTATATTTTTCCAAAATATCAATTTATAAACATAAATTATAAAAAGTAATGTTTAAAAGTAAATATAAAATATGAACAATTTTGTATCTAAGATAATTTTTAAAATGCTCTCCTGAAAACCTATTAAAAATAGATACGTCGTCAGGTTATGCACCTCGAATTTTTTTTGTCCAAAATAGTAGACACCCTGAATTTAGTACTTATTCATAATGTCTGCCTTTCTGAATGTGTTAACAGTGTGGTTGAGGTGTGTTCCTGTAGTTATGTCCTACAATACAAGGACCTCTGTGTCCGCGCGTTGGGCACATCTCCACCATACACTCTCTCTCTCTCTCTCTCTCTCTCTCTCTCTCTCTCTCTCACTCACCTGACAGTCCCTGGGCACCATCGTCTGCTTCATCCTGCGCCTCCAGCGCCTCCGCCTCCAGAACTCGATGCCCTCCTCGATCCGCGCCTCCAAGGACCCCTACTCCTGTCGCCGGTTCCGCAAGCTGATCGACTCCGTGGCCTTCACCGTCTACTCGCACTGGGTGAAGAAGGGCGAGAACCAGAACCGGGCGGCCCTCTTCGAGACGCATCCACGGCGCGACTGGATCCAGGAGATCCGACTGGAGGGGGACCAGCCGTCGGACACCACGGCCGCTGATGCCACCACCCCCTCCTAGTCGGCACACTTCTCCCTTAGTCTCTTCTCTTCTTCTTCGTGCTACTCTGTGTGCAATAGAGCCCCTATCTTTGGTGTAAAAAGTGTTTGTATTTAATAGTTTGTGTATTTGTTGTACTGTTGTTACCTTCCCCTCTCAGAGTCGTTACGAACGAGTGATTTTTAAATTGTACTTACATACTACTTGTAGAGATATGTTAAAGCGGTAATATGTTACATTATTTTTTGTGGCATTTAATATAAGCCTTATTAATTTTAGGATTGTTTCGTAATTGCTTCGTGCATTATTCATGCATTCGTTGTACGAGCTTATATAATGTCTTTTGTATATATACTTAAAAGACTATATTTTACCAAAAATGTATACTTCTTCCACTATGTTATTTAAATATGTTGTCGTTTTCAAAATGTGATCCATCGGTTGCTTGCGTCTTTGATAAAATAAGAATAAATTGTTGAAAATATGGGGCAGCCTGTTTCCCCCAAATAGAGAGATAATCAGTTGCTAAAAGTATTGATAAAGAGTATTTATACACATTACACTTATACCCGAGATCATTTTCTCATCTAACTCACTTTGTTAATTGTGATGTAGAAAACATCAGTATTTCACTACTTACCTGACCAGTTTTAACTTCCTTCATGAAGATGTTTGTGCGCCGCATAGATGAAACATGTTCGTGTGCAAAATGTTTAACACAATTCTCCTTATTTATGACCGAATGATGCATTCTGAAAATACTGACTTTTCTCTTTTTATAACTTTCATTTATATATGTGATATTTATTTTAACAGTTGCATACTCCTGTTGGTCTTTATGCTGAATGAATGAATATTCATTATACTTATACTATAATATATAACACGGAGATCTAAATCTTAAATGATCAAGAATCAATTTCTTCCTTTGTGCCGTATACCTATCACACATTGTACATACACTGCAGTTGTTACTTGCCACTGGGGTTTCTTTCCAATTTTGTATCTAATATAGGCTACAATATATTTAGGATTAACTAATTATAGGTAACATTTGTCACTTTGTACAGAAGATTATTATATAGTGACTCAATTAGGTGAGCAATTTGAACACTATCTGTGCATATCACCAGAACTATACCGTACTATTCACTCAACCTTTGACGTCATAATTGACATTGTTACCCTAGTAACCTTTGGCAAAGAATCATTACTCCCGGTTTAATAACTTCTTTTTTTTGTACCTATTATACCTTTTCAAAACATTATTTACAAACCTCAAATGGACTTGTTGGTCAGTGATAGGAACTGATTTTTGATTATCTGTGTTGTTATCTTTTTTGTAAACTTCCTTTTGTTTTTGTTATACAGCTTTTTATTTCAGTTCAGTTTCATGAGAAGCTTTCCTGACCTATCCGGGTGAGATTTAGATTTCATGTCTGTATTACGAGATATGGTCTGCCTCTTAAAACGAGCTCTTCCTCATTCACCTCGAATCGCTATTTTGATAATGATCCCTCTCAGACAGTAATATTGGTAATTGTTTCTTTACAACGATTTATTAAGCGCCACTTTTTTTTATTCATATCGTGAGTTTGGGTGTGTTTACTAGCCGCCATATATATAACAAAGGATGACGCAACCCTATGTGTGCAATAACTTACATAACTTTCTCTTTGCAGAGCACTGTCGACTATATAATAACTACATACTGATGACTGATATTTTTTACAAAACTAATATTGAATTCGATTATCCTTTTTCTGTATTGTTTTTAAATATATATATACAATCTTAGGCAGTACATGTTGTTTTTGTTTTTTCGTTAATTGGCATTTATTTGTTGAATTGAGTGGTTGGTTTTTCTTTTTGTTATTTTTTCTTAATTTTAACTAATAGATTTTAGTCCATTTCAAGACATTTTGTTATAGTCATTTTAATATGAATTATTATTAAAAATTATTTAAAACTTTAATATATTATGCTATATTTGTTACACATACCGTATGGTATTTACGATTTGACGATCACAAGACGGATGTAACATTAAATCCTAACGAATGAAAAAGGTGACCTGTATTATCTCTGACATAGTCTATATATTCATATAGGTAAGTTCATTACATTTTAGTTGTATAAGCGACTTTGATCCGAACTTGTTTTCGGACAAAGCTTTATTTGGTGTAATAATATAATGTTTATCCATCCATTCATTTATATGGTACATTCAGAGTGCAATTGACAATACACAAGCGGAACAGTTATTACAGTTAAATAGGAAACTGCACCCACTGAGGATAGAGTTGCGATAGTCAAGCTCTGTAAACACAAATAACCATGATGGCCACATCTTCAGATAGAAATGGACGAATGCGTCGAAATGCAAGAAAGTTACATAAGAAATAAAATTAGCTATGGCAAACGATATGAGCATCCAACCGAAGTGAGCTATCCTATATGACACCGTGAGTTTTTACAGTAGGAGATGGATTTACATATTTGCTACAGATATTTAGGTAGGGAATCTGAAGGGGAGTCAACACGAGGACGCGAACCAGCGATACAAAAACGCAGTTTTGTCAGGGTTTAGCTTTAGTCTGGTGGAATTGAACCAATCCGAAAGATTATGTAAGCAGTATTCAAGCTCATTCATGTTTTTAGGGGTATTACGAACATTAAAAGATATATAAATTGATGTGTTATCCGCATACATCTGATGGTGAAGATCATGTGACGATATAATGTCAGCAACAGGGCCAGTGTTGAGAGAATACAAAAGAGGGCCAAGGACGGACCCTTGAGGTACACCACACTGGAGAGACAATGAGCGGGATAACTGATTCTCAACTTTGACAGACTGGGTTCGATCATTGAGATAAGACTCAAACCATTTGAGGACTATATCACGGAACCCAAACCTTGACTTGAGGCGCTCTGGACAACAGGATCTGATAGTCAACGATATCGAAGGCTGCACTGAGATCTAAGAAAATAGCACAATATACAAGTCCATCATTCATATTGGAAGCCAGGTCTTTGCAGACGCGTAATTGCTGTTTCGCTGGAATGATGAACGCTATAAGCCGATTAGATGAGTAGTAAAGAAGTAAAAAACAGAAATACATGCATTCGAGAGGTTGCAAGCTTCGAGACAAAGGATAGACCAAATATGGGACGATAGTTATTCAAGAATTCTTTATCAAATCCAAGTTTTTTCAGCAAAGGTGTAACAACAGCCTTATTCATGGATGTAAGAACGATTCCAGTTGTGAGCGAGACATTGGCAATGAAACATAAAATTGGGTGCAAGTTCAACGCGTAAGGACTTAATTATACAGGTTTTAAACTAGTGAGAATTTTCCCCACTTCATCCACAGTGACTATATCAAACTGAGACAATTACTGGTCACCATTAAAATTATAACCTTCTTAGTAAGCACATAACAGATAGAAATTATCCTGAATAGTTTGTATTTTCTTAAAAAGAGAATTCAACAAATTGTACTAATGCAGTATTAAAAGTGGGTAGAAGAGTGAGAGAACTAGATGAAAGAAGAGTATTGGGTTTTCACTGTCTGGATCACGATCATCAGATAAATTCCAGTTCACGACGCTTCTGTTTCGCAGCAACAATATCACTTAAACCAAGGAGCAGATAACCTTTGGGTTATAGTTTTAATAGTCAGAGGCACATCTTTATCAACTAATGAGATAAAAACTGAGTTATAACAATCAATAGAATTGATTGGAGCCATCAGGCAAAATCAGCTAACCAGATAAGTAGAGATAAATCAGAAATTTGAGTTTGAAAAGATCAGTGTTTAGAATGTCATGACGAAAATTATCCAGATTGAGGGATTTCCATCTTCGAAAATTTATAACCTAGAGAAAAAAAAATAGAAAAATCATTGACACAAGAATGATGAATAATATCATCAAAAGGGTGAGATACAACCCAATCCTGCTGCTGAAAACCGAAGTGATCAACAAGATCAAGAAATGAAGTTTTTTACCGGTTTACTGGCAACATCAACATGAAGATTAAAATCGCCAACAATTAAATTATTGATGATAGTACATGTATTTTCAAGAAAATCACTAAAATCGCTAAAAAAGCTTGAGTGGGTGAGATCGGTGGTCGTTAAATGAGTGAAACAGTGAAAGAACTAAGTGTTGGTTCATTCAGACTCATGGTTAGGTGCTGAAATGTGTCAAAACGAGGTTGAGAAACAACAGAATGAGATAGTTTGTCGCTAAAAACAATGCCTATCCCACCTCCATTCTTCGACTCACGGTGCACAAAGTGATTGCGGTAACCATTTATAGTTAATTCCTCAGGAGCGAGATCGTCACGGGAGCGATGATATTTCATTATTAATTAATTGACACAAAATTATATAAAATCCCAACAAAATGATTCAAAACCGAGATTACAGCCTAACATCAGAGAAAACGAGTGAGAAACTATAGAACAGCATTATGTGAAAGTTTCAAACTGAATAAATTTCAAGAAGGAGCCGCAATAAATGTCATCTGGAATAACGGAGAACTCTTACGAATTTGTTTTCTTCCTAAAATCCTTCACTAAACCTTATAAGCAAGGGGGTAGTTCATTGGATGTATCACATTATTGATTCATTGGTATTATATTGATAGTTTGAAGGATATTTAAACTAGACACGCATTTATGGAATTGAATTTAATGGAATTTAATTTAAGTTAACCCTTGATGGAATTTAAGGGTTTGAACGATATTTAAACTAGACACGCATTTGTGGAAACTAGTTTTCGGACACAAGGCTAGCTTAGAAGAGTTAATGAACAAAAATTGGCAAGCATATATATACACCACCAGGGGCGGATCTAGGAATTACTGCAGGGGGGTCGTTTACATTTAGGGGCCCATTAACTGGGATGAAATTTTTTAGG